>CAWUFW010000865.1:0-85417 GCA_963921515.1 Calotriton arnoldi | reverse complement strand
GTCCTTCATACTTACACATGAATATTGCATGGCAACAGCTAAGGATGAGCTGAGATGACTCTATTTGTTCCTCGGTCATAGGCACGAAGTCGTGGCAAGTGGGAGCTTTCAGTGCATTCTTGCTTTCGTCCTCTTGCATGTATATTTCCCCTTCGTGCATTTAAAGGTGCACTGGGAACACCGTGCTGCTGCCCTGTCTTGTCTATGGTGTGAAACCTGAGTTTGTGGCTGCCCGCGGTCTGCGCAGGGGACCCTCATAAGAGGGCGGCCGCCTTAGTGCCACATGAGGGCACACGATACAGCCTAGTGCTGTGGGACCCCCTCTGGGTCCGCGCGCCCCGCGTCATTTCCGGGCAAGGGTGGGCGGGGAGTTAGGAATAAATACTTCTCCCGCCCACCTGGCGTCCTCTTTGGCCGCTGCCCTTGACGCCGTTTGACGTGCCCCGGGGATCTCAGGAGCTGGACTTTCGGTGAGTGTCCACCCCCCCCCCTGTTCCCCTTAGGCAGGGCTGCTGTGGCTGCAGTCCGTCTTGGGGGGGGGGGGGGGGTTTGAAGTCAGCTCCCGGGGCATATGGAGCAGCGGACCCTTTCGGGGTCGTGGGCAGCGCAACCAGGATCCCCTCCGCCGTTCAGCTTCAGCGGAGTCGGGTCCAGGGCTCCGACCCGCTTGAGCCGGATGTTGCATGGGTTGGGGAGAGCAAGGATCCCCCCCCTCTCCACTGCCATGGGGATTGCCTGGTCAGGGCTTAGCCGGTGTAGGCCCCATGTCGGGGTGGGGGGGGAGAGCTGCAGGCTCCGCGAGGCTCCCCCTCACCTGGGACTGCACCTATCCACAGGCCTCGCTGCTGGGGGGGTGTCAGCGGCCTGCTAAGCCCTGGGGCCTGGTCTGGCAAGGGTGGCAGCAGGATTTTCGTTGTTCACCCCCCACCCCCCGCGTTGCTCCTTACCCGCAGACTATGCCCAACTTGCAGCCTCCTGATCAGGTAGTCGGAACACGGGGCCATCAGGGTCTCCGCCTGGGTCCGATGGAGGTCCTGCCCGCCATCCAAACAAACATCTTGCGGGGCTGGTTCTGGGGCCCGGCCCACATGGCGGAATGCGGGGAGGGGGAGCAGCGGGCGTCGCGTTGCTCCCTCGCCCTCCTGGGTTGCACCAATCCGGCGGGGCCGGCTCCGGGGCCTCGGCTGACATGTGGGGCCAATGGGGGTGAGGGGGGGCAACGAGGTCACGGGGCCCCACCCTTCTCCTGCGCCCAAGCCGGCGGAGCGGGTTCCAGGCCTCGGCATGCTGGGGGCTTGATGATTGCGGAGGGTGGCAGCAGGACTGCCATGTATCACCCTCCCCCTCTGTTGCGCCTTATCGCTGACCCGCTGGGCCTGAACTGGAGGGGGGGGCAGGTATTGCCGCGTGAGCCCCCCCTTTTTTGCCGTGCCTCGGTTCGGGATGCCGAGTCGGTGTCTTTCTAAGGTGAGTCTCCTCCCCTGAGACTCTGTTTTGGGCTAGATGCCCCTGCCCCCAGGCCTTTATAACCGGTGTTCTCTGCGACCATCCCCCCTCTTCTTTCTTTAACCAGGACAGCGGAGGGAGGGGGGGCAAGCAGATCGCTCGCGGCAGCATTTCCCGGCCGTGCCTCCAGTGCGGCTTAACACGGTTACTGGTGGGCGGTGAGTGGGCTCTCGGGTCTGTACGCACAAGCGTGGGTTTGCGGCGGTGAGCCTGGGCCCTTCGGGGCAGTTCGCCCAGGGGGAGTTTGGGGGCTGCATGCCCCTGCCCCCAGGTGTCGCGGCGTGCTGGTTACACCCCCGGTCGCATGGTCGGCCTCTTCTGTTAGAGTAGGCTGCCACGCATGCCCTGCCCTTTCCGGGGATTTTGACGGGGGGGTGGCAATCGAGCACAGTCCGAGTGACCGGGGGCTGAGGAATCCCGATGCGGATGTGTTTTGTGCTCTGCCGGTGCACGGCCAGGGACACAACCCCTCGGATGTATTTAAAAGTTGCCACGACTCTTAAGGAAGCCAAGGCATCTTGAGCGTGTTTACAGCCGGGAGAGAGTCGCGTCCGGCGCTCTCGGCCGGGTGCAAAAAGCCCTTGACGCCTGGCAGGCTGATATTGTGTGCAGTTTTCGTGGAAAACCGGTAGAGTGCTCCCGTGACTCTGTGCAGCAAGAAGGGCAACTTGATTTGCTAGTCAAATAGTAATATCACTTTGATACAACAGTGGGTGTGCGACGGGTCAGCTGGAGGCTAGGGCGGCCTGCTGACGGTCAGCTGGTGCCCGGGGAGGAACGTAGCGGCGTTTTTGCTTCCTTGGCGATGCGGCCGAAGGGAGGGGGTTTTGGATTTGGTTTCTATAACCATTGCCCTTCAAAGCGTTAAGCCCCCTTTTACTGGAAGCATAACGCATGATTCCAAATGGAAGCGGTCGAGTAATGTAGGTGGTGCTCAAACACGGCTATCCTTTTGAGGCTAAGGGTGTTTTAGGCGGATGGAAATGGGCAGAGTGTAGCGGGCAATATTCCGCCCAAAGGAGATCTCCATGATGTTTTCGAAAGTTTTGAAGCTGCCCACAGTTATGTGCTGTTGAGAGTGTTATTTCTTAAGGTGGAGCCATGAACTCTGCCGCCTTTCTCCAAGGGAGTTGTAGGCGTTTGCGTTTTACCAATCTTTGGGACAGTGTGGTGCGTAAGACTTCATTATACGCTTTGTTCTATTCCAAGTTTTGGAGCCAGAACCGAGTACATCTTCATGTGCCAGGCAGACAATCGTGAAAGATATCGGACTTGAATTTAGGAGCCAAGGTAGTGCGCGCCTCATGCCCACACGTGACCCCTTTATGGCAGTAGGGGAGGGGTGGCGCGTGTTGCCCCCTGCTGCCTTCGCCGTTTATCTGGATATGGCTGGCAGGGTGCAAAAAAAAGTACAGCTATAGCTCTATGGTAAGTCGTGCGCCTCTGGTGGCACAGGCTCCCACAGGACAAGGGTTCAAACCCTGCCAATGCTTTCAAAGTAGCCCAATGTGGTAAATGTTCATGCGATGCTTCATAGGAATGTAAAGGTATAAAAAACCTCAGTCGCCTGTCCCTGAAATGGTTTAACATTGTGATGTACAATGATGAATATTAATTTCATTCATCCACAAATTATTATATCTGATATGCAACTGGATATCGAATACTGCAGGGGGAGGGGCTCAAACATATTTCACCCCTGCCACAAAAGTCACAGTGATACACACCTTACATATTTGAACCTGCCATTAAATTTACAGCCTCGTTTTGTTTAAATCCACAATGTGAGAAAGTCAACCCTGGACTTTCAAAAGGTGCTGCAATGGCCTACTAATGCTAAATTACAGCTCCACTTAATTGTCAACACCGGTGCTTGTGTCAATCTGCCACAAGTTGGCTCTGTATGTCTATTTCAGAGAGGACCACAACAACAGGCATTGATGAATTCTATATACATTACAATTACTATTACCTGCTGCCCCAGCCATTCTTGTAGCTTTGGGGGCCTGGAATAGTCTGAACTGTCACACTTGCACAAGTGTCAGGGTTAGTAGTTGTGATGTTACTAGGTTTGGCAGCACAGCAAGAGCGTTGTGCAGTGCAACCTGAAGTGGCCGCCCTGGCATCTAGTTGCTCAAGTGTCAGGGTTAGAGTTGGGATGTTACTATGATCGGCACCACGGGAGGAGCAATGTGTGGTGCATACTTGAGTGGCCGCCTGACACCATCCTGGCATCTAGTTCTCTACAATTTAAGCACTTATCGTTGCTATCTGAGAGGTCTGTGGGCACAGCTGGGCCGCTGTTAGGTCAACGATATTTGGGGTGCCGCGTGTCCTTTCCTGCCCGGATTTCAAAATGGGTGGGCAGTTACTGGGCAGAGTTCCCTGCTGTAATCGGCGTGCCATCCTAATGCATGTTTTATGAAGGCACGGCATAGCACAAGACCTGCAAATTACATTCAGCCTTCAATATACCTGCACGCCCATTTCGCACACTTCCACCACCCCCCCTAGGTGCTGCACCACAAGATGAGTGCTACCCTTCCTTAGGGTTCGGGTCCTTTTTAGGTCTCGCCTAGCGTTGCTGCGCACATGCGCAGCTCGCTCGGTGAGATTTATTGCTAATGAGGAGTTTCAGTAGAGGGCTTGAAGCCCCGCCCCTCATTTCCATTGGCCGGCGTCACCGTTTATGCTAAACGGTGGCCTGCAATTGGAAATGAGGGTTTTTGGTTGTCGCCCTTTGGCTTGCGATCCGGACTGGGTCGCCTGCTTCACGGCTGTCGTGAAGCACTTTCTTATGTTTATGGGGCCATGTGTTTAAACACATGGCCCCATAAAGACAAGAGATCCCCATGCTCCGGCGCGATCCTCTTTCACTTTCGGGACCGCGCTTGTTCTGCTTTGTATTTTGGGATTTGTAATCCCGCTTTTCCGTTATTAAAATCAGAACTGTAAGTCCCATAATGGAAAGCTAAACCGTGGTCAGGATAAGCTACTCTGGCATGAAGTTGGAAAACTTCTGAGTTCTGCTTCGGTATTTGTATTAATTTCCAAACATTAAGCCAGCCACTTACTTTATCGCTCACTTTTTTAGCCGTTTATGTTCGTTTGTAGGTGGGGCTTGCTTCAGTCTTTGAGTTCAGTGCCTAGGGCATGCTTTTGTCTGGACCTGGAAACAGTGGGATTTGTCCCTCTTCTTTTTCTAGCGCAGAAAACCCATAACACTTGTGAGAACGGACAGCGGGGTGGTGTACTTCCGGGAAGCAGTGGAGCTGGACTTGTACTTCCGGCACGGCGTCCTGGCGCTCTCCGGCCAGCTTTCTGCCGCTGGCTCCCGTACGCGGCCCGTGGAGGGGACGCTCCCCTCCGGTGCTGCCTGCTCCCCGCTCTGAGGCCCAGTGGCGGTGGTGGCGGGGCGAGCTGAGGCCACGGTGAGCGAGATATGGATAAACTGACCAACATCTCAGGATGTCTCTTTCTAGCCGCCGACATCTTTGCCATCGCGAGCATCGCCAACCCCGACTGGATCAACACCGGCGAGTCTGCAGGTGAGGAGGAAGAAGTAGGGGCGAGGTCGGTGGTAAAGGATGCTCTACAATTGGGGGGCTCTGCAGCATTAATTATACGGCAAGGTGCCATGGCATGAAAGTGTGTGTTCGGGGAATTAAAGCAAGGGTCTGCGAGTAAGCAGTCTTACGGGCCGTGGATGTCTTTACCAACGAGTGTGGTCATTAACGGGCTTTGATGCTGTTGGGCGTGTAATAAATGTAGGCAGAGTGTGCATTCGGAATATGTTTTGTATCTGGGAACCTGAAATCCACCTAGTTATGAAGGACCTTCCTTAGGTGTGCTGCTCAAGGGCGCTTCGATGCCTGTGTACGACAGTGTTCATAATAGAGTATGGTGGTACTGTAATTCTCTCTGCATGCCTGTCGGTTGGTAACCGGACGCTGGCATCAGGTTCAAGGGATCTTGAGAAATACTGAGTGGTGGTGGGGGGATAGTGGTCGGCGGGAAGAAAGCAATGCCAGTGTGGACGGTTGGATATTATGTAAAATGAGAATAAAGGCTGGGATTCAGTAACGTATGCGTGCAAGTGTGTGGACTCTCTGCCCCATTTCTGTCTACATATCTACGCACTTGTTTCTAATAAGCGCCTGCCGGCTCGTGTGTGCCTCTGTCTGCCTTTCAATCCGTCTACTCCCATCTACAAATGTGCCCCTGCCCTTCACTTTTCACTGGCACAATCGTAAAAAGTGACAACCCTCCCCCCCATCTTTAAGGTCGCCCACTTCCACCCCATGGTCGCAGCGTCTAGCCCTGGCGTACAGGTGAGCCTAAGTGTGCAGAAGTTGGTATGGGGTTTATACCTGTCGCGCACAAACACCAGCGTGTACGTGGGCACCCATCTGCCAGGATAAACTTCGCTCTTACAGTGAATTACAATCTGTGGGTTAAAACACGCTCCAAGTGGGGCGAACATTCATGCGACATGCGGACGAGCACAGCTCATGCACCCCAGAGAGTCTGGGTTAGAAAATCTGGCCAACTGTCGGATCCGGTCACAGGGTGTTAACGGGGCTTCGTGCCGCTATAGACTGCACCTCAGAACAAACCAGACTATTCCACTGACATGCACCCCCTTAACTTAATCCTCAATCACCCTCTAAGAAATCACGATACTTGAAGGGTTAATGCACATGCAGTGGAAATCTAGGCGCAACTTGAATCGGGGTCGTCACTGACTCAGCCTTTCACCCTTCCGCTCTCATGTTTGAAGTGGGTTTGGGTTTGGATTGTGCACTTCCCTCTACGCATAGATCTGCGTGATAATCAGTATTCGTGCGAGTGAGTGCCGGCTGCTAGTGCGTGTACAGTTTGCTGTTTCCCTACCATGGCTATACAGAGACCCTACAGAGTGTCAGGAAGTGTTGTCACAGGAATGCGCATGCCTTACATATCACTCTTACTATTAAGAGAGTAGGTACACAGACAGAAATGCACCAAACAGAGCTCTTTAGTGGAACACTAGAGGCAGGAAACAACCACTCCTGGGACTGAAGTGTCTGCAGCCTGAGCTGAAAACCTGGCCTCCAATCCCAGTCTTCCTAACTTGGCTAACAATCATTAAAAATGCAATAGGTCTCGCCTTTCATTAAGTTAAAGCCATTTGCTTTGCTATACAATACCATTAGCAAAGCAAATGGCTTTAACTTAATCAAAGGCGAGACCTATTGCATTTTCAATGCTTGTTGTAGGATGGGGCTGGTTTTGGTGCGGGGTATAAGGAGGAAAACTGTTTTTTCCATGAAGCAAACATTTAAGCTGGCATGTGAGCTCGTTGTTTATGGCAATTGGAGAGTGCACTGATCATATGTGTCTTTATTTATCTTGCATGGTATCTGTCTGCGATAACGGGGAGTTGAACCGTGCTACGATGGTGGCAACTTGGTCGCAGGAAGATGGACCAGACATTCCAGATGGAGTAGGGGCGGCAGCGGCGCCAAGTAGGGGGAGAGCGCAAGGAGGAAGACTGAGGTGCCAGCATACAGGGGTGAAAGGCTACCGGGTCACGCATTCTTGCGGATGGTATTGGTAAGGCAACCGGAATTTTAGGTTAGCAGGAAGCTGTATCTGGCATCTTAGTACACGCAGTTGCCGTCTTGGGGAGGCTGCACAGTCATGGGGTTGCTCAGGGTAATGGGTTCTCCCCCAGTCAGGATTCGGAAGCAGCGCGGGGAGACACAGCCCAATGGTCGACACAGAACCTACCTTCATTTAACTGGGGCTAGCCTCCCCTCCCCCTCCAAATAGCGGAGGGGCGTACAGTTCCCCATTTGTTGGCTATGCCTATGAAAGATCTTATGGGACACCCTTTCCAGGCTCATGTTTTGTAATTTTCCATGATGGCCCGTCAAATACGTTTGTCATCTAAATCTATTAGTTTGGTGCAGCTACAGCGCACCGAGCTTTCGGTCAGGCTCAATTTGACTCAATCAACCGAACCCATTTATTGACTCCTGGTAGTCTGTAGTTCTCCTGCATAATCACCCCTAGGCTAGACGAAGGGATTGCACAGTTAGTACGGGATTCCCGTAGGGGAGCTGGCCACCAGCCGTGCCCCGGCAAACGCTTGCAGTACGCTAGTAACCAGTAATTGATAGTGGTACCGTTAATAAGTTCCAGGAACAGCGCTTTGCAGGATTACCATCTGACTGGGGAAAGTGTTTGGATGCAGTGTGAGAGGATATCGCCCCTTCGGGGGTATGATTCTACTACTAAATGATTTATGCATGGTGCATGCCAGGAGGTATGTCAGAAGTACCTGATAGATCTTCGGTAGAGCGTGGTATGTGTCAGGCAATATTTGGTACCAACCAGTAAAAGAAAAGACCACAGGGGGCTCCAAAGTAGTCCGCACATTCAGACGGCAGCAAATTTATTGACCGGTCATGTAAATGGTCCCAAATTAACCCACATGAGGTAAAGGTCTTATCAAGGGGGGCAGGTGCAGTAGGGGCAATGCGGCACTTAGCGTTAGACTCGGCCAGCAGCAGTACGCCCAGTTGGGGCTGGTGTATTGACTCACAGGCAGGCCGCCAAGCGAGATGGACTAGGTACCTAGGTCACGCACATTAGGCAGAGATGTCCAGTGGAATCACATACATGGGGACTGCACCAGGACATGAAACTGCACATGTTAGATTCCGACGTAATGTTTCTGCACCGCTTATATTGTTAACAGTGACAGGCATTCCCTAAGGCCTCTTGTTAGAAGCACCAGTAGCTGGGCAAGCGCGTACTTTGGGGGAGGATGGTTACAAATGTATAATAGCCTGTGGTGGCCAAGCTAGCAAGACACTTTCACCCTCTTCTACTAACGGGGGCCCCTAGGGGGAAACAGTGGGGGGTGCTTGCTATTCGGGCAGAGGACAGGTGGTTCAAAGAGCTTTCCAGGTCCCCATGGCTTAGCCAAATGATCAATGCACAGGAGGATGGAGGGTGATTACAATGGGCATTGGCAATGCCAGACTGTCAGCCTGCTGAATAGAATGTTTCGTATCACCAAGCAGAAGGGTGCCAGGAGGCATACTAGTAAATGGGCAGGCCTTTGTTCCTGGTGGAGGAAAATTCATTAAGGGGACACACCTTTGAAGTGGGTCCAGGTTCTGGTTTAAGCATTTGTGGTTACAGCCCAGTAAAGGCCTCGCTGTTGTCATCATTGAATAACTACAAGGTACTACAGATAGGAGCATATCAGCTACCCAGCGGATGTGTATCACAAGAGGAACTGATACACGTGAGTGTAAGGCCTTCTTGACGCTTGTTGTAGCAGTCCAGAGCACTACACAGAGGGTGAAGAATAGGCTTGTCAATTCATCCTTCCTTTTATTCGCCCGGGATTGGTGCTTGCAATGTCATAAAAATTTTGCAGCCAGAAACGGAAAAGGCAAAGAAATATCTGTGATTGTGTGAGGCACACTCAGCAGTGAAGTAAGCTGAGATTCAGCATATCCTGGTATACCTTCAGAGAAAAACGTAGGGTTATGGGCTACACACGAATAGGCACTATTCAGTCAGCTGGGGCATGAGTTTTTCATTCCTAAAAGGATGCTGTTACCTCAATAGTACTGCAATAGAGGGGTTGGATCACAAATACAGACATACTACCAGAAGCACATTTTGCATCCAGAGTTAAGAGGGCGCAGGTACATTGCTCATAGGTTTACTCCATGTCCTCAGATCCAAAAGCATTGCATGTTACCGGTTGCTTCAGTTAAGCAAAATATCCTTGGGAGTTGTCAGCTAACAAGGGGACTACTGTCCCAATTTCTGGCCCAGGAATTCTGGACGGTGTGGTACTCCCATACAGGGGTGCAGTGAGAAGATCAAAATCGGACCAGGCTCGGCAAGGGAGGGTATTCTGGTTGCATCAAACTGGGGGGATATGTGGTATGGCCCAGTGGGTCTGGTCGCCTCCTAGCTAGTCCTTCGCCCTTCTGGAGTGGGTTACTTTCTGGTTCATGCTGACAGCACGCCCCTTACCAATTTCGGGTTGAACGGGTAAGGAAGGCATGATTAAATACGTCAGGCAATGCGGGTCCTGGCAGGCGCTTTTGCAGTCACTCTTTTTTGCAGGGGCAGCAAACACAGCGTTCTGGGCGGGCTTGTCAGCGGAGCGCATCATGCAGGTGGGACGATGGGAATCCCAATGTTTTAAAAGGTACATCCGTCCGTAGCCAGCCAGGGGAGTGGCCGGAAGACAGGTGTATTATGAACAGGCACATTTTTTTGTATACCAAGGGCACCCCTGTGTTGCACCAGAGGTTTGAGGGGGTGCAGTGTTATTGTGTAAATTATGTGCAAGCTTGCGTAGTTGTATAGAATGGTGTGCAGTGCTCAATAAAGGGTGTTAGCAACCTAGCATTTCTTTATTTTGCCAGGATCAAAGATCTGGGTGAAAGGATTTCTGTGCGTCTTGAGAGTGGCGCGATGGGCGGAATTCAGGAAATGGAGGCATGGGTTTTTCCTCCACTGAGTTAATTTGGTTGGGGATCCCAGGCATGCGCAGGAACAGCTTGCTGTAGAAGCTGCGGCACAGACTAGGGGGGGTGTCTCCCCTCCCAACATTGTGGTCATACACCTGGTAGGCAATGATTGGACTATCCTGGGTAGGAGGGCACTGCTGTAAGAAATGGAGTCCTCCATGTGTAAGTTAAGAAACCAATTGGGGCATGTGAGTTATGGTGGCAGAGATAACCTCACGTTTATTGTGGCTAGGGGCGCGGTCAGGGGATGACGTGGAAACCTCACGCAGCAGCGTTAACAGTGCCATGGGACTATTTACTGAACAAAAGGGGTTTGGCTTCATTAGGCACGGTCTGCTGCATGCCAAGTCCACAGGGTGTTTGGTAGAGGATAGGGACCACCTGTCTAGAGTGGGCAAGGACTGGTCTACCTGTCTAGAGGGGGCATGGACTTGTTTGTGGGATTGGGGCGAGGCCCTGGAATCAGCAGGAAGTAGGTAAGAATGCCTGCCTTGGTGGGGGGCCCTGGTTGTGAAGGTGGCCACACCCAGAGCTGTGGCCCTCATGTGGCACTAAGGCGGTCCGCGCAGGGGACCCTCATAAGAGGGCGGCCGCCTTAGTGCCATATGAGGGCACACGATACAGCCTAGTGCTGTGGGACCCCCTCTGGGTCCGCGCGCCCCGCGTCATTTCCGGGCAAGGGTGGGCGGGGAGTTAGGAATAAATACTTCTCCCGCCCACTTGGCGTCCTCTTTGGCCGCTGCCCTTGACGCCTTTTCCCTCCCTACCGCTTACCCGGCGTACATTCAGGGGATGGGGTGGGAGAGGCGTTGTTAACTTGTTATTTTGTGTTGCAGGCGGAGTTACAGGGCGATCCAGAGGCTGAAAGGTACACAGGGGTACCCTCTTCAGGAGCACAAGGGTGCAAATGCCAAATATCCCCAGGAAGTCCTCGCGGTGGACCCTGGAGGAGCGACGGCGCCCCGCTAGTCCTACGGGCGGTTGTAAACCTGAGCAACCGGGGGTTGCCTGGAATGCTCCGCCCCCTCGGGGGCGTGAGTAGAGGGGCGGACTGGCGGTCCACCGGTGGGAGGGGGTAACCCCTCCCCCAAAATTGGTAAGCACCGATTGGCTAGGGCCACGGTGCAATTTGGCTCATCAGGTGGGCAGGCGGCGGAGGGGCTGCCTGCCCTTGGATCGCCTGTAAGCTAACCCACCATGTTGGCATATTTTGGTATGCAAATAAACCTGCAGCAATTTTCTTCACGAAAAAAGGTGTCTTGTCTGTTATTTATCAGGAGATTGCTGTATGTGTGATGGGGAGTGTGTTGCCGATATTGGCACTAAAAGGCTTGTCCAGGGAGCCTCCCTCGGACTCCGGGTCTGCTGTGTGCTACGAGGAGGGCTCGGCACTGTCACCTCGCCCAGGCCCGCCCTTTGCTCGGTGTATTTAAAACTGTGGGTGAAAAGAAACTAGAACGAAAATAAACGTGTTAAACTAACTAGTTCCGACCCTTCGTAACGCAAGTGCATATTTTTTCTTGTTCTTGGCACTTTTGAATCCAGAGACACTGTACTCCCCACCCACTCCGTCCTTGTTTTACACATTTACATACTTATAGTCGTCAGAGTCTAGGTTCTTTGAAGTGAATGAGCCTCACACATTTGGAGGTGGGACTGAGCTGTGTCACTCGAAATTGCCATAGCCTGCACATTTAATTTTCATGGTTATTACACGCTTCTTTTCAACAGAAGATCATTTGAAGAGTTATAAAAACAAATGTAGTATAGTCAAATATACATTGTTAAGATAGTACATGAAAACATTCTCCTAGAGTAATCTAGTTTGCAGTGAAAGGAAGCATAAATAGGGAAAGAAATGTTCCCAATAAGGAGGATCTTTGGGTTAAACTGAAATGAAATCGTGGAGTGAAATCCCAGCATAACGTGGAAAACATTCACTACGAAATGGATGGATGGATGATCGTCTGGGCATGGCTGGATGCTTTTGTGATTCACCAGTGGTGAAAGGATATATACACATCGATGGATGGGTGGGCAGAAGACAGGAGAGTGTCCAGAAGGATGAGTGAATGCATACATGAATGAATGGATGAATGCTCCATATGATGGACAAATGAATGGATGCTTTTCTAGTGAATGGATACATGGATGGATGGTTGGATGGAAGAGTGAATGGGAGTCTCTCTAGAAGGATGGATGGATGTATGCATGAACAGATGAATTCAGTGGATGATGGAAACATTGATGAATTAATAGAGGATGATTGGGTGAATGATGCATGGGCTGAACACCCTTATGTCGGCTGTACTCGCTCTCTATGTAAAACTCATCCCCAACTTTTACGCCTCACCACTTTGAAATGTCACCAGCCGCCACTGACACACACACATGGTGTTTGACGACCGATAGCGACCACTGCTCCTGCTCGTGTCATGGCTGGGTTTTCACACTGCCTACCATGTCTCCAGCCTTACATTTGCTTCATTCACTCTTGTTGCTACCCTGGTTTTTGTGTAGGGTATTTGGAGGTTGTTTCATGTTTTCATTTCAATATCAGCGTGAATAAATAGGTCTGATATTACACTTGTACCCCCTTTATTCAGCCGTGTCTTGTGGGAGGTGGTATTGTGGAAAGCTTTGAACTAATGTTCTGCTGCGGTGCGGTGTGTTTACGGTGCTAGGTTCACCACCAAGGATGGTGTTGTTGATTTTGCGTGGGTACTCTCTGAGCGAATTGTTGGGCACCTGGTGGTATCAGTATTCTGTTGGTGTTAGGGTGAGAGCTTTAAGCTGGTTTGCAGCTTCTGGTGAGATGTTGAAGGTGCCGCTGAATTTTCCTGCCAATGTGCAGCAGTTGTTTGGGTGGTGTCAGTATAGTGAACACAGGGTGTGTTTGATCTCTTAGACGCTGTTGCAGTGATATTGTGTCCCTGGTGGGGCATTAGTAAGAACATGTTTAGGTGCTGTGTTAAATTTTAAAATCCTATTAAAGCACGTAGTGTGGTATTTAGATTGGCTTGGTTTGCTCTGTGGGAAGTATTTGGCCACTGTTGTGGGGATGTTGGAATTAAATTGAGACACTGCTTGCAGCCTTAGTAGCGTCTGAGATCGTGTTTGTGAACTTGGTGGGTGACTGATGGGGAACATTCAGATAAATGTTTGAGTATATTGTAGGAACTGTTTATGTTGTTTTTTGCTCTATTGAGTGCTTTGAGCACTGTTGGGTCTCTCGTGTAGTGCTAGTGAGGAAGATGTTCAAGTATTGGTGTAAGTGGTTGTGTGCTTAAGGCGCTGTTAGCTAAGGTGTTCAAACACTTTTCGCCGGGATAAGTGGTCTATTGGAGGCGGATGTCTTGTTGCCTCCTAAGCATTCGTGTAAAATAATTCCAAATGAAGGAAGCTGTTTGCATTGCGCCGCCCATAAGCCTCGAGAATTTGGCGATCAAAATAATATCCTTTTCACGATTTTTATAATTCTTTTAAAATGTCTGCGCTCTGCTGTCGTGAGTTACAAGCTTATTACACAAACGTATTTTTGTCTAATCACGGTTTAATCTTTCAATACTGTCTATTTAATTACATGCTTTCACTTTTTTGAACGTGCATTCCTTAATAATTAAATGCGCATTTCATTATTGTTTCCAGACTCCATTGTGTTCTTGTTTTTATTTGTGGCACTTTTATAATCCCGTTTTTTCACGAACTCCAATTCGTCATTTTCTTTTTAGTGTTGTTTGTCTTTTCAGTTGAGCTTTTATCAAAAGATGTGGCTTCGAAGACCTCAGATGATATTTTATATATTGTTTTTATCAGAGGCGTCCCTAGGAAACATTTTCCTTTTGTACAGTTTTTTTAAAATGCAAAAATATTTTTCATTGTCTTCGTTGACGGGGAGATAGTTCAGCGGGTTCTGCATTCGTTGCGGAGAACTAACTCCTTGTGCGTTTTGCACGTTGGCATTAAAGCTGCCCCCACTCCTTTTTTCAATTCAGAAACTTTCTGAATAGACACAACTCTGCAGGAGGTGCACTAACACACCGGTAGGCAGGCAAGTCTACGTCCATTGACCAGCATAAAGTGGGAGTGCCCAGCAATGTGTGAGGCATACACTGCCACCTCCTACACAATAATGCAGACTCTTAACAGTAGATCTTGTAGCACCCACGATCATGTGCTGCACGGCTAAGCACTCCAGACGAGACCTATTGGCTATCTAAAAACTCCCTTGAGTCATAAAATCAGGGGTATAGCTTGGTCAGTAAGATTGGGGGAGGAGCTTCAGATTTTCCAACAATAGCACTGACATATAATGCTAAAATAGATTTTTGTAAATTCAAAGGACATCCGAGGGTCAATTAAGGCAGGCAATCCAGGACTGCACCAAGCTAACATTCATGGTTGATTCCACGCAATTTACTGCAAACTGTATTTTTCCCTGTTAATTTTTGTTTCCAATTATTTTTTAGCTTAAAAAAAGAGACTTGCTCTTCTTAGTCGCCAGTAATAGGTGCTAACATGTTGTGGGCGCTACCGCTGGGCCACATGAATCCCTAAGCCACCACCAGAGAAAGGGACCGATGTGGTCTTTGTAAGCTGTCAACTTAGCTTAATAAAGGTCCAACTAAAGCTATGACTCATGAGGTGTGCCAGACAGGCCTTGCCAGGTATGTCTTTGTGGGCACCCTCACCTCTTGACCTACAATGCCCTGGTGAGCCAGTGACAGTTACTTATACAGTTTGCCTGTTATGGATAGAAGCAGGGCTTTAAGTGGGCCGGGTCTCACCGGGTCTGAGCACCGGCAGTTTTTTTTACGGAGGCCTTGAAACGGGACTCTGTCGTGCTCTGTTTTGTGCCCTGGCACAGGCGGTCCGTTTTTTCCGGACTGCAGTGACAGCAGGCACATCATGTGCGCGTGCTCACACTGCTCACTTCTCACTAGTGGAGAAGTTACGGCATGACCTCATGCCAGGTGAGCGTTGTAGGGGAAGTGAAATCCTTTAAAGAGAGTCATTTTCTCTCTGGATTTCCCTTCTCTTTGAAACTCAGGAGCAGCAACATTGTCGTGGTGTCACCAGGGCTTTAAGTGGGAGCCATTTCAATAATATATACAAGCCATAGTTGCTGCTTATTTATCTTATGCAACTAACAACCACTGACAAAGCCAATAGTCCTGACTTGTTGTAGATATGATGTTACTTGTTGTATCATATATCTAGATGCAATGACAGAAACAGCAAAATACAAGTCGGGCAGCACACTATGCTCAGCACAGATTTTTAGATTAAGTGTTTTAAGACACGCCCTTAATTACACTGGCCACGCCCCTTTGAGACACCCCCCCCCAGTTTTTTCATCCCACTTAAAGCCCTGGATAGAAGACTGTGCAATTGGCATGAAACTTCAAGGGAGGCGTTTTTGTTAGGAATAAATGTTTCTTTTTCATTTCCATATGTAAATGCACACTACTATAAGCATATGAGCATATAATCTGTGTATTAGCAGTGTTACGACAAGAACTCAAGGCTACAGACCTAAAGGAATTGCAATGGTTCTAGCGACCCGCAGACTTTTATTGGTGTCACATGGCCACAGGAGGATTCATTACATTTTTAGTCTTGGACAAAAAACTATCAGCTGAATCAGCATTTAGCAAGGCGAATGTGTGGGCTCTTAGCAGACTGTGCTCTGATTTTAAAGCGTGGTTTGATGTACTAGATTTTTTGGTCTGCTATTCTTGCTATGTTGTCAAATATACATTATGTTTTTGAATCCTGTGCACTGCAATCTGACGTGGCAAGTGCGAATTGCTTCTAAATGAACCAGCCAGAGGAGGTGCCACGTTAGTTATGTAAACTCAGCAAGCTTGGTGCATTTGGAATGTACTGAATCAGACAAATGATAAGATTCACATGTACCAACGACGTTCCCGCCATCCTTCCAAAATCGGACCATTCTCTTTGTTCACAATTGTTTTGCTTGTGTTTTGCTTGGAATTTGGAAGTTCAGAACCTTTCAACACATTCACAGTTCCATCTTTAGGTTGTGTTTTTGTCACTTCCCTGTGTTTGGAAGAGAAGACCTCGGCTACATTTCAAACTGTTTAGTATGGACTGATTTGCACTAATGTTGTATGTAATCTTTTGACCCAAAAGCACCATACCTTTTTCGAACGTGCTGATGAATCTGTAGAAGAGTTAGCCTTTGCTATGATTGCTAAGCTGTGGTTTGATGTACCTAATTTATTCATTTTTTTTTTTTTTTTTTCAATTGCAGGAGGTGGCTTGGGGTTTAAATGTTTTTAGTACCACCACAATCCCTTCCTTTTGCCGTCCTCATGCTCTGCATTTCTGTGTTGCAATGGCACTGTGGGCAATGAGAACTGCCACAATATGTTTGGTTTGGAAGGTTCCAGGGGAATTCTTCACTGCTGTCTTGTTATGGAAGCCTTGAAATACGACACCCGCTTTCTGCTTGAGCCCTTAAGGCATTCATTTTAATTTACAGTCTCATGAGTTGTGCCAGGGATGCATCCTTAAAACGCCTTTTTGCTATTTTATTGCAGCTCCCCATAGGTCAGACCAGTAGGCAAGCTTATGCATACCTGTATTTGTTTCCAGTGATTGACCCAATGAATTATAGTTGGCATTCAGTAATTAAGATTTCTTTTTCTTTTTTTTTTCTTTAGTTGGCAATTCGTTTGTGCAGATGTAACCATAAACTGCTCTTTTTCTGAGACTTATTGTGTTTTTGTGTTAACCTAGGTAAAGGTTTTAACAGTGGAAGATGCTGTAAGCACTTCCCGTTTGAGGGATGGTCATAACTTCCAAAACAGACTCTTCAGATTTGCCATTTACATGTTGTGGTCTATATAACTTGTATTTCCAATAGGAGTGTTAGTATCTTAGATGATACGTCATATTGCTGCTACCATTAGATTTAGCAGACTGTAAGCCTGTGGAAAGTTTATTGGCCTAATCCTGCACAATTGGTATCATGGGCTCACCGCATACACAAAACACACTCTGTAAATAGTGTATCGTGAGCTCAGTGCAGCCAGACACCAACTGTAAACAATGCTGCAACATCAGTCTCAAAGAGAAAATAACTATATCATGTTGCTTCATCTTGTCCATAAAGATTTTTGGATGTTTCCCCCAAAAGTGTGTGTGTCTATGTTTAATGTAGGTGGTGTATTGAGTCTGGTTAGCTCTGCTCATCTCTCCCTCACACTCCCACCAACCCTATCATTTTTCCCTCACACGCCCATAGCCACATCTCATCTCTCCCTCGCACTCCCAATGACCCTGTCATCTCTCCCCCACTGCCCCTCTCATCTCTCCCTCACACTCCCTTTGCCCCCTCTCATCTCGCACTCCCACTGTCCCCTCTCATCCCTCCCTCACACTCCCTGTCTCCTCTTTGTACTGCCTGCTCTCACTTATACTCGGAAACTGGAAGATGTGCTCAGCCAATCTCTTTCCTTGCTCTATCTGTCAGCTCACACACCTCTCTCAGTCTGGTGCCCATCCTCGTTGCCATGGTGTCAGCTGGTGGGTGGTCATTGCCTGACTAAAAACCTGCCTTACTTTGAGGTTAATAAGGTTTCTTTGGGAACAGCAACCAGTCCCTCTCGTACTCTCTCTCACCCCTCTCTCTCTCACACACTCTTCCCGCCTCTCTCATGTGGTTGACTTCAGGTCTGCGAGCACAGTTTCTTCCCCGTTCCTTTTCAAGGTTTCTGTCTCTCAATCCCACACTCCCCTCCTCTTCTTGGGGTGTCTTCTGCATGCGCTCCCTCTTTATGTGCCTGTCGCCTGCTCTCCCCTTTTTTGCCTCTTTCTCACACGCTCTTTCTGCTCCTCTGTCTAGAGTTCATTCAGCACTTCATGCACAAACTGCCTATCAATCTCTGTCCTACTATCTATTCTGTGCAGCTCCCACCCCTATCTATCCTCAATGCCACATGATTCCACTTCACACCACACAATACCACCCTACCCAATTCCACAACTTACAATTCCAATCCAACCCACATAATTCCACTCCACACCACATGCATACACTCCACTTCAAACCAAAACATATGGGTAAAAGACATTGTCATTTACAATGCCACTAGCTCTAACTCTCGCAAATACGAGACCTATTGGCATTGCCAATGCTTGTTTAATATTGTAACTCAGCTATTTTGGTCAATTAATTAGACATTACTGTAGACTTCATCAGTTGTTACATCAGATTATCCTAGCTTCTTTTTCTAGTAGCCTTCTGAACATGGTGTCGATTTTACTTCAGGTTATAAGTCCCATTTCCATAACTCTTACGTTTATTAAATGATGGCGGTCAAGCGCAGATTTTTTGCAAAGATCACAGAATGCTGAGGAGGAGTGTGTTGATATTGTGGCTCACTGGGAGTGCCTCACCATTACATTTAGATAGAGTAGGGTTACCACACTAGCGCAGATGGTAAGCACAGATCATGGAATGCTGATAAGCAGCATGGCGACATTTGGGCTAATGGTGAGAGTCTCACCATTACATTCTCATAGAGTTCATTACATGCTGTGTAACTTTTAAAAAGTCTCGTAGCGCTGTGTAATCTACAACAATACCCAGTGCCTCACCATTACATCAGAAAGCGTTCGATCATCACACACCATACAACTTAAAAATTCTCCTAAACCTACCAACTTGCTGTGTTTCTAATTGAACCCCGGGGAAATTGGTTTCCGATACCTAAGCAGTTTTAAGACTTTGGGAGAATCTTTTTTCCAGTGAATGTTAAAGGCCAGACATTCAGGAAGTGTTTCAAACGCTCAGATACCGGAAAACATGATCAAACAGTTTGGCTTTGTTGAAAATTCATTTATAAGTATATCAAACTTTATCAATGTTAAAAAGAATTTGTGACATTATAGAATGCATTTATCAAATTTGAAAATGGATTGTAATATGTAAACGCCATGACTCGTAGGACTACATTTCTTTATTTTTCTGTTTAACGGGACAACCCCTGACAAAGGACCAATTGGGGTTCAAAATGCATTGGGGATATGGGGCATGGATGTATATACCAATTTGACGAATGTAAATTGGGCCCCAGAATGAAATAAAATACGTGATTACAATCATTACAAGTGGAGGCGAATGATTACTCTTCAATGTCATAAGATATCATTTCACGAGATTCAAAACAATGATTTAAAAACAAGGTACCAGACAAGCAGTGCTGTTGGGGAGACCCGATCCTGGATAGGATACGCACTTGGATATTCAGAGAATTGTCCCCCATAGCGAATGCAGACTGCTGGATCTGTTTAAAGTATATGGATTAATCTAACAGTATCGGCACCAAAGCCAAATTTTGACAGTACGCAAAACAGGTGATCCCAATTTAGGGTGTCAAATGGTTTTTGCTCATCTAACATTAGCGGCACATTGCCATTTACCCTGGACATCCTACATGATGTGGTAAAAATGCCAGCTATTCAGGGAGGTATTCCTGCCTTGGACAAACCCGTTTTGGTCCACATGTACTAGGCGCAAGAGCTCTTGGTGAATACGGTTGCCCAGGGTCTTGCTAAGGATTTTGTAATACATATTTAGTTTAGCTATGGGGTCACAGGTGGCAAGGTCTGTGGGGTCCTTTCTGGGTTTTTGTAGAGAAACTAGTGAAGCCTCACTAAGAACGGCCGGGAGGGTCTAGCCTCCTTCGTCATCTCATATAACTTCGTTAATTTTGGAGCCAGAGAGCACACAAATGTCTTGTAAAATTTGGCCAGAAGAACGTCTGTCCTGGGAGATGTATCAGCCGCTAGCTCCGTTATTGCCAGTTCCAGATTTTGAGCCATGATATGTACCTCTCATTGCTCCCTCCCGTCCCACTGCTCTTACCTGTAGCGGCCGCCCATGGAAGCAAGGCAGGAGGGGGCTTGATGAGCAGTAGGAAGAGAAAGGAGTGCGGATTGTGAGGGGTACTTATAACTCAATGTTTTGTAAAATAACCATTTTTAAGACCTTTGAAACAGAGGCAAGAGTGTGTGTGTTTTTGTCTGCATGTGTATGTAAAAATCCTTAAGTGAAACCCAATAAACACCTCACGGTACCCGACTTAAAGCACCTGTACCCAACTAGTTACTACAGAATATATTTATTGGGGGGGTGTAACACGCCAAGCGACCCCCGTAGCTACGCCCCTGCATGTCACTCTCATCTGCTAGTTTTTTGAGTTATCCAAGTGCCTTTCTCTATATTTGGGAGGGGAGGAGGAGACAAATAGGGAGAGAGAGAGAGGTGATGGGTAGAGGTAAGGGAGAAAAGAGCTAGATCCACTACTGAGCGTTCTTACCCCCAATGTTAATCTTTAGTCTGCTGGTTGTGGTAAATGTTTTGAGGGAACTTCTGGTAGCTTAAGCATGGTCAGGTGTGTGAGTGGTGGAAGTGAGGATTATTGTTTGAGTGGAGAGAGATGAGTTACGTAGTAGATATTGGCGATATAGTGACCATAGAGGAAAAACATAGAAGAGTGGGAGTGTGAAAGAGGAGAGCAAGAGGGCATGAGGAGGGAGGATGGCTGGAGAACATGGGTAGGATGGAGGCGCAGGAGGAGATGAGGCAGAGGGGAGAGGTGGCAGAATGAATGAGAGTAGGTAGGGCAATAAAGAGAGGTGAGAGGGGAGGGAAGTGAGTGGTAAAATGATATGAGGAGGAATGAGAAGGTGTGAGGCTGAAACGATTTGAGGGAGAGGAGAGAGGAGGAAGAGCTCTGGAGGAAGTAACAGAAGGGGTGGTATGCAAAGAGAAAGGTGGGAGGGACATATGTTAGAGGTGTAGATAAGAGGTGTTCAGCTGAAGACGTAGCGAGAATCAACAAAGGGGGGTGAGAGAAGACAAGAAGATAAGAGTTCATAGAATGGAGAGGGCGAGAACGGGTGGGACAGCGTAGGGGATCTAGATGAAGAAAGGCTAGGGAGTGCATACTCTCCTACGTCGTCTTTGTCTTGTTTTCTCTCCTCTTTTAATATTCTTCAAAGTGTTCTCTCTGTCTCCTGCTCTCTTCCTACCTGGTATGTCTTTAGCGCCTAACAGACTACAAACGACACAAAAAACCCAGTCAAGCTCTAAGTGGATTATATGAAAGTTGTCTTTCTGCTATTTACATGTACAATTGCCTGTTCTTTTTTAAAAACATGTTTTATTATTTTACATATTTAATTAACGCTTTCCAGTTAAACCCTTATTAAGACATACCAATTGTGAGGACATTTCTCCAGTCGTGTTCTACTTGGGCATGAGTGCAACATTAGGACACTTCAATGATATACGTGTTATTCCTGAGTATCGTCGCCACAGCTTCACAGAAACGTGGTATTGGTGGGGCCTATTCAGTCTGTAAATCGAGCCTTTGGGGCAGAGGATGCCTACTCCAACTATGTCTAGTCGGGGTGTGGGGCTGGTGATTCGACTTGTCTGTGGAAGGCACCCCCGGTTACAGAGCCACAGATGCAAAGTGGTGCAGGGTGGCATACCGTCGGAGTCTCCCATAAATTTGTTGAGAATAGTATCCCAGGCCTCCAGTGATGTGCGTTTAGTCATCCTCGGTGCCATGGCACATGATGCCGCTCCCTCCACTATAGCCCTCTTATTTACACTAGATCTCCACCTCATCATCTAAGCTGTGCTTGGGGAGTTCCAGACCATAGGAATTCCATGTTTCGCCAGTGACAGTGCTACATCCACACATTAGCTTTTGTGCTTATTGGTTCTCGAATGCAGAAATAGTCACTATACGCACACTTTGGAGGAAACTGTTAAACGTCCATCCAGTTTTTCTCAATTCTGTGTCACCAGCCCCTCCCAGTATCTGGACAGTTCCAGGCACTCCCACACAATATGGGAAAGGGGGCCTCTGGAGTACGGATTCTGTGGCAGTTACCCAAAGGGATCCCACATATGCACACTCTAACTCAAATCAGATAGGTACGATGAAGATAGTTAATTGAAGCAAATCAACTTGAATTTACTATTTCTAGAGACCCGAGCTGCCTGGGCTAGTACACTTTCTGAGTCCTAATCATCAAATTCCCTGTCCATGCCTTTCTCCCTTCGTGTACATACCCTAGCCGGAGCCTCCCCAAGGTATCTCTCAGCTGGCTGTACAAGTGAGGTAATAATCTGTGCCTAGAGGTTCTGGAGTTAGACATTCCTGGGTGGTACAATGCTGCTGTTGATCCATACATTTCTGACCGCATTCTTCAGTGTGCTGTGTTTCAGGAATAGGCCTGAGGTTATCCCATAATCATTTTGTACGTTATCAAACAGGGTCAAGGTGCCGTCTGAGTGGAGGTTGCCCACCCTCACCAAAGACTAAGTGTCCCATAAGGACACGTCAATAGTTGTGTTGGGATTTCTGATCTATTCTGCAGGCCTGGGGTATGTCTGGGGTGTATGCTCTGTCTCCCCCACATAGTTTGAGGAACCTCTTCAAGCAATAACAGGTGAAGGTAATCAATTTGGGAGTAGGTGATTTTGTGTCAAATTCTGTGAATACCAAACACCACAGAGTATCTTGATCTGTTTCTGCTGTAACAAACTTGGGGGAATATTTACAAGAGTATATCACTTTTAGTGACGTTCTGGTGGGGATATCCCCTTCTCCTTATTTACAAAGCAGTGTTAAGTCACTTAACGTGGCATGGCGCACCTTGTATATAAGGCCTCTTTTCATGCTTCAATTAGCGTAAAAGGGGCATGCAATGAGTGTTGCAGTAGGCGTTCCGCCGCAACACCTATTGCTTTTTTATGCTGCCCAATATTTACAAGGATGGGGCAGCGCCAAAAACTAAAGCCTGGTAAACCCTGGTCTTAGGACGGCTATACGAGGAAAAATTATTAATTTCTCCTCGTATTTTGCTCTATGTGTACTGCATTCTGCAGAACACATAGAAACAGCAAATCACCTTTAAAGATTGTTTATGTGTAGGAAGGTGTTACTTCCTGCACATAAACAATCGCCCCTGCAGCGCAGGCACCCTTGCAACATGGCACAAGGGTACCTGCACTGGCGCTAGGAAGCTTTTTTAGCACCAGCGCTAGGGTAAACGCAGGGGTGCGCCGTATTCTTGTAAATACGGCACATCCCTGTGTTTAAAAAATGTCGAAGCGCGGCGTTACTAATTTTGGAGTAACACAGCGCTCTGACATTTTATTGTAAATATCCCCCTTGGTCTCCCCTTATTCCTTATCAGTGCCGAAAGAAAGGAGTCTACCTCTCGGAACAGGGAGCGCGGAACCATTATTGATAAGATTGCAGAAAAAGAGAAGGAAGTGGGGAAACATGGCCGTTTTAAACTTGCAACCCTGTCAAGCACCACAACAGGCAATGTCTTCCAAAATGGCACTGATTTTCTGAAGAATCACATATCCCTATAGAAATTCACCCTCAGCAAGTCAGCATCAGAATAAATATCTGGATACCCACGCATCCCATGTTAAAGGTCATGAGTTCCCAGATCGAGGGAGGCGGGTCACAGTTTGATTTAATAATCATGGCATCAGTTCATAACAGGACTAAGCAGGGTGTACCCCAATTAACCCTGAGACCTGATCTCCAAGTTGCCAAGTTGGTGTTATAAAATTGTTTTTATACTTGCTTCAAACACTACCAATACCTTTGCATCATTGCACATTAACACACACTTGAAATGTACTGCAGTCTTCTACTTCAACATCTTGCGCATAGACAAGCCAGAAACTAGAGATTTAGTAGAGTCACCTTTCTACTGTAACACATTGTATATTTTTTCTAAGGTCTCCTCACATTCTTCACATGAAAAGAGCTGGGTACCTGCTCATTAGTGTTTATCCTGATCCCGGTCTCTTGGTTTCAACAACTGAACTCTCTCTTGACATACCTTTTTTGGTATGGTGGCCATCAGAGGGTGTCTCTGGAGACTAACTGGCGTCCGGTGGATGAGGGGGGCTTTGGAGCCCCACATTTTGAACTCCAGTGGATTATTCACTGGCTAGACGGGGCACACCAGGAGGAATTGTGTTTGATGGAGTCACCTGCCCACATGGGCACCTTACTGACTTGGCTGCTTTGTCCGAAGGCTGGGATCCCGCGCCCTGGAGTGTTGCTGTCAGTGGCTCTCCATTGTTGGAAAATCTGTGTGATGAAGGCAGCGGATGTACCACTTTATGCTCCTGCGCTACCACTGGTGGTTCTCCCCCATGGTGATCCTTTATCCCTTTTTACAGCTGGTCAGCTGTCGGCTTGGACGGACACCGGGCTAGTGACGACGGGTGATTGCTATCAACAGGGCATCTTACTTCCATTCGAGGAATTGGTGGCCAGTTTCGGCTTGCCCCCGGGACATTTCCTCCAATACAAAGTGTTATTACACTCCTTTGGGGATCTGTGGGCCGGGGAGAACCCAAAACCCATGCGGTACTACAGCTTTTGCTCTCATTGGGCACCACTAGACACTTAGTGACATGGTTCTATAGAGCTCTGTCCGAGACGACCCAGAAACCTTAATTGGCATTGCGACAGAGGTGGGAGGCGATAATCGAATGGGAGGTCGCAGACTCTGAGTGGCGCAAAATTCTAGCTTACCCTCAAAGAGTTTCAAGAAACACAAGACTGAAATTCATGCAATTTAACTATGTCCACGTGACGTATATGACTCCACACAGACTTCAAGTTGCTTATGGCAGCGATCAGCGTGGCTGCCCCAGATGCAATCATTTAGATGCAGATTTCGTACACATGACTTGGAGTTGCCCTGGACTTCGCCCCTTCTGGATGCACTGGAGGCCACGTTGGCTCGCTACCTCGTGCCCTCTTTGGAAGTCTGTTTGTTGGGTCTGTTTGAAAGGCCCCCAAGATATAAGGTCGGTTCCCGATTCCTAGATATTGCCTTGGTGTTGGCCAAAAGGTAGATTGCGATGGCATGGAAATTCAGAGCGGTACCGGAGGTGGGAACATGGGTGAAAGATGCTACACAATGGCCTCAAGCAGAGGAGAGGGCATTGCTTTGGGAAGAGGCCTGGGGAGTCCAGAGGCATCCAATAGCAGAGCTATGGACTGAGATCTTAGCCACCTAGGAACATCCAGAGGGTGCTTTTGTAGAAGGGTTAGAAGATCGAGAGAGCCTGCCTGATGAGGACAGAAATGCTACACTGAGGGCTGCAGTTAGGGGCGGGGACACACACTGATATATGCATGGAGGCTGAGACCACTGGAGAACTGCTAGATTGGCCGATGTCTCACGACCCTCCCCCTTCCTGTGTACCTTGTCAAATCATTTTTGCAATAGAGGGGCCTCGTCGGTCTGAGTCAGTGATGATCGCTTGTGATCCACCCCTCCTCCTATTTGTCTACATTTCCCCTATGCTATTAGATTTGAGCGATCCCAGCACAGGTTCCCACTTGTTTGGCTTTTGTTTAATATTTTGCCCATCATTTTTATTTCCTCTTCTCATTGGAGGACCTGATATTTTAGATGGTTTGACTCCCTTATGATGGGCTGTGTATTACATACTCTTATATCCTAACATATGTTATGGTCAACCTTGTAATGTGATCACTGTTGAGATATGTGTGCAACTAACATGTAAGTCATTACTGACTAATTGTAGATTTATTGCTTATACTTAACAGGGTCCTTGTTTTCTTGTGAGGTCCTGTCTGCTATTGTTATAATTTATGATCACTGTTCACCTTTGGGTGCTGTTTTACCTAAATGCCAATAAACATATGTTGAAAAAACTTGTGTGTTTATCCTGAGTTTAAGTTGAGACCACTTGTTCTATCCTCCACTTGCTGCATTATAGAAAATGTGTAAAAGATCAAAATGAAGTGAATTTAGCATGCTATGCGCCGGCAGCCCAGACAGCGAAGTGCTTGTCCACTAAAATTGTGAACTCACACTTAAATTATTTTTGCTGCTAGCTATATTTTTGCATTAAACATGTATTAGGATTCAGTGGG
This sequence comes from Calotriton arnoldi, assembly GCA_963921515.1. Taxonomy (NCBI): domain Eukaryota; kingdom Metazoa; phylum Chordata; class Amphibia; order Caudata; family Salamandridae; genus Calotriton; species Calotriton arnoldi. The sequence continues at coordinate 59,364 of CAWUFW010000865.1, read as the reverse complement.
CTTTTCGAAGTGTTTCTTTTCTCCAAAAGCATAGGAGTGGTTTTCAGTCGAGAACTCCCAATGCAGTGTTCCAGTACACATTAGGAATCTGTCTATTGGGGTATTTAAATATGTGTAATGAAACAGAAGGATTTTGGGCAGTCAATTCGTCAAGTAATCTCCAGTGTCTCAGGACAGATGTACTTGTAGTGCTAGTTTGGCTCCCAATGGTGGGTGTGACCTTATCATTTGTGAGTCTCCCCTCAAACCACTTCTGAGGACCAATCACTTTTCACATATCACAATACCTCATGTAGAAGGCCTGGTCGCAGGACATTAGAGCAGACACAAATCAGCACTAGGAGGCACCATTTAGTAAACCCAGAATTATCAGACTCTCTGTGGAGTTCCACAGGGATCGTCACTGAGCCCCACTCTTTTTAACATTTATGTTTCTCCATTAGCAGATTAGAAGTTTCGAATTTTCACTCACATCCTATGCTGACGACACCCAAAAAAAAAGATGCTGACACTGGAAATAGATTTCAGAACTTCATGATAGCTGTCCACGATTGGATGGATAGAAACTGCCTTAAACTGAATGCAGAAAAAACAGAGGTCCTACTTTTTGGACCAAAATCACCCTTTTGGGGCCGTCAGCTTGGCCAACTTCTATGGGCCCAACTCCACTTCCAGTGGAAGAGGCTCGAAACTTGGGAGTGACCATTGATACTAAACTTGATTTTACTGATCATGTACATACACTTACTTCTTCCACATTTAACACCCTTAGAATAATCAAAAAAGTTCTGCCTTTCATACCTACCAATCTGCAAAAGACATTAGTTACCTCGCTAATCCTGTCTAAAATAGATTATTGCAACAGTCTGCTTCTGACCACTCATAAGTATAACATAAACAAACTCCAGGTCTTGCAAAACACTGTGGCTAGGCTTTTGCTGAAATTTCCCAAATTTTGTTCAGTTTCCCAAGATCTAAAAAATCTGCGCTGGCTTCCTGTAAAACAAAGAATCACCTTTAAGGTGTTATGTTTAACTTATAAGACAGTTCATAATCTCGGTCCTGACTTTTTTAATCAAAGTTTTAAACAGTATGTCCCTGCTAGAAAGCTTCGTTCAGCCACTGCAAATCTATTGGTACAGCCTAGATTCAAACAAGTAGATGGGGCGGAAAGAGCATTGTGCTGGAAGCGTCCAAAGTATGGAATACACTTCCTCTCTGTATAAAGAAAGCATCAGTCTCCTTTCTTTTAGGAAGGCTGTAAAGACCTGGTTATTCAAGTCCTGGTAACTCTTATGACAGTCCCTGTTTGACACTCGCAGCTGATATGGTACAGCACTTAAACACCCTAGGGCAATAATGCGCTCTATAAATACAGCTAACATAGCAAAACATACACTTCGCCTCTTTGTCAATTATTTCTTTCTCCATTTCAAAAGGGGTTCCTTGCCTCACCCATACTAGTACTTCTGGAGCAAATGAGGATTGTCCTGTTGCAGACAGCTCTCCTTTCCATCTAGTCTGCAATTTAGGGATTCCAGGTTTGGACAGATGAGTCTTCTGGAGCAAGGCAATGTACCCTACTCCTGATGCTCACGTAGAGGTTTTACTGTTGGGAGGCTGTCATCATGGTGCAAACATTCCACGTTATAATTTTATATATGGTATGGGAAGACATGGCATTGAAGGCCCATTTTTCGCATTTTCCCAGTTCCACCGTGGTTTTGTGTCCGTGCTCTTTTTTCTTCCCCTTTGTGGCGTACTGAGCATTAACATGCCCCAATTCTCTCCGCCAGATTCCAGTACCATTCATGCCAACATTTAGAACACAAAAGTGAAAAACTATTTGGGGGTGGGGGGGATGTATTTTCTCCATTGATTTCTATTGAAGCAGAGGCAATTTCAAGCGGGTGACAGCTAAAATAAAGTCATTTTGTGCTTAAAAAGTCGGGAGTCTGTTGAATAGAGTCCATTGACATATATGCAGCACCCCAACACCTGGGTCAATTATGAACTGCGAAACACCAACATCCCAAAAGTGCTGGATCAAATAGCAGTGTACTAGTATGTTGTTCCCCTGGACTGCATCCCCCATGCTCGCCTGAAGCCCATGCTGTTTTATGCTGTGCGGCAGGCTCACCTGATTGCATTATGCCAGGTAACCCAACGTGTAGGACAGTAATGCAAGATAACAAGAGTGGGATACTGTTCTGCATAGAAATAACCAATAACCCTCCACTTCCCCTGGCACGGCTATGTTCCCTATTGTGCAATTATTTCTCAAAGAATTCAAAGCCAATATAGCAGCAATATTTCAAACAACCTAATGCCCACTATGAATAAACAGTCATGAAGGCCCGTTTAGGAGCAAAGTGTAAAATGAGGTGCCAGCAGCGTCAATGGTGCTCCGGTGGCTCTCACTGCTGTGGCCACTGATACTGCTGCAGCCTGGCCTGCCAACATTTTGCTTGGGGCAGGGCGGTTTTCCTCCATGTCTCCATAGGCTTCCTACAGGGTTTAGGGCCCCTTTGAAACAGGCTTATACTGTCAGTTGCTTCCTGTTTGGCTCCAGCCAATCGCAGACTGCAGGAAAGTCCATTAAAAAGTGTGTCCTGTCCCCATATATGACTTCCAGTATGGCCTGAAACAGCAGCAGGAAGCAGATCTGCAGGGGCCTCACAGTTCTCTTCAGCTCTAGGAACAAGCACCTCTGAGCCTGAAGCACGGGCATATAGTCAGCAAATAAAAGTATATTTAAATTTTTGACCCTAAAGGGGCTGCAGGTGGCAGCTCATTGCACTATGATGTCACAGCCCTGGTAGTGTAGCAGTTTTGAAGTTATGGAACTGGGAGGAGGCCATTTTGGAGGTGTGGGAAACAATTATTATATGTGTTTGCTCAACTGCAAAAAAGTTGGACCTGGACTCCAAAACAGATATTGTATCAATTGACGTGATCCTTTTACATTCAGACCAGTGCAAGCTCTCTTGTCGCATTGACCATGCAGACCACCAGAAGAAGACAAGCCATTAGTCCTAACTACCATATCTGTGTACCCACCCTTTGGATCAGTCCTAAAATTTGAACACAGTATACTGTTTTTTTTTTATTTTGTAAGTCCCTTCCTTCTTGAATTTGCCTCTGACAAGCCTATACAGTTATGTCATTCAAGTAACAATCTATACCTCCTCTTCTCTCTCTATTGCTCTCTAACATATTGGATTTGATGTGTTTTCTCTTGTTTATTTTATAGACCATATGCCTGATGTATGAAACAGTTCTGTGCATGCAAACTATGCAATTCACAAAATCAAAATCACAGTGTATGAGACCACAAGAGAGTGATTTGCAATATATAAAACCAATGTGTGCTCCCCAAACAAAAAACTTTTTTTAAAGGTGCACCTTACCCTGTAAAGTGTACGAACTGCTTTAAAACGTTTGCAAGTTAGGAATCAGAAAGCAGGGATGCTAGTCTGCTGTCCCTTGCAGGCCACTGTCCCTGCATTCACAGTCAGTGGCTAAGGATTGCAAATGGCTGCATGCCTCACCCACACTCATGTTACAGGAGGCTTCAGGATCAACCTTAGAATGGGCTCTAGTCGGATTGCAAAAGGTTGAACTGTTGGTAAACCAGTAGGTGTGCAATTTGCACATTTTGATTTATTAAGTGGTGTATTTTGTCTATTGTATTGACTTTTGCATTGGTCTATGTCTGCACTTTCCATTCTCTATTGCTGCTTTAGAGAGTTTTTAGGTCGAGCCTGGGCAGCGCATGCGCTGCTCTGCGAGGCATGCTGTGTTGGAGTATGGACGTGAAGCCCCGCCCACTCTCCGCTCATATTTGTCATTGTCCTTCCTAAACGCTAGCTTCTAATTCGTGAATAAGCTTGTTAGTCCCTCCTTAGTACCGCCTTGCCTTCATTTGTAACCTCCCATGAGGACACCCCCTTTTACATGTGTTGTTGCTGGGTAGGCTTTAATTACAGCCTCCGAGCACTATTTCGTTTAATGGGTTTCGCATGCCTGCTGTTGCAGGCAGGACACGCTCTCTCGCAACAGCTTTATTAATTTTTTTTACATAGCACTGCAAGCCACGCTGATAGTGGCGGCCGTGCCTTTGCTTTACTTGCCACACCAAACGCGGGCGAATGTTTTTTTTTTTTTTTACTATTTATTTTTTTAATTGCCCCATGCCGCACTTACACTTTAATGTCGGCCACGCCCCTTTCCTTAAACGAGCCCAGTCTAAGGAAAGGGGCATGGCTGGCATTAAAGTGAAAGCACGGCATGGGGCACTTTTGCAAAAAAAAAGCATTTGTTTGTCAACTTGACAAACAAATGCTTTTTTTGTAAAAGCGCCCCATACTGCGCTTTTACTTTAATGGCGGCCACGTCCCTTTTAGACATGGCTAGTCTAAAGAAAGGGGCACGGCCGATATTAAAGTTAAAGTTCCGCATGGGCGTTTTTACAAACTAACATTTGTAATGCAATAGGTGTTGCATTAAGAAACTCACGTAAATGCGAGACCTATTCCATTGCAAATGCTTGTTTTCTCTTGCTGTTTTTCCCGCTCCTTACGGCAGTCAGTGCTTGTAGCCATCTCCCTCTTTCTATTACTCTCTTCATCTCTATTTTTCGCTCTGTTTTAAAAACAGAGCGAAAACTGTGTTTTTCCTTCCTTCTGTGTCGCTCTTTATCCCCATCTGCCCTGAGTGCCTGCCTCTGTGCTCACTGTTACAACGTGCGCTTCACTGGTTTCTTTCCTCGGTTGATATGGCTGCTCGGCCATGCTGCTGCCCCCCTCCTCCACTGAGTTTTGCACTGTAACATGAGTACTATCCATTCATCAGCTACGAGCAGGCTATTAACCTACTTTCTGACTTCATTAAAATGGAGCCCTGGACTCAGACCCATAAATCTTTCCTGCAAAGTGGTCAGAACTTGGATTCACGCGGCTGAAGTGAGGCGAGTGCTGATCAGCCACCCAGATCAAACACGGATGTCACTACAGGCAAACCAGGGCAAGCCACCAGAATGCGAATTCCAAAAACCGTAAACAAAAGCGCAGAAACAAACTCTTACAAATACAGATTTCCACATGCAGAGCGTTTTCTGGTTAAACACTTTTGTGATAGAAGAAACTCGAAGAACACTCCACTGGATTCCCATTAGACAATCAGTCTCCCTGCAAGCACTTCCCAGGGAGCACGAGGCCCACGTGGTGAAATGACTGAGAGGCCTTCTAGCCAAACCTGCAGGTACATCACTCACAGCTGCCGCCATATTGTCAGAGCTCAATTCCTTTCATGCCACCCAAAGCAGCGTAAGAATGCAAACATTACGTTTTTTTCAAAGAACAACTCTGCTACTTTCTGCCACAATCCTTACACCGAAGAGAGACACAACCCACATGTCAGCAGTCCATGAAAACCTTCACCTTGCATTCCCATCCCATACAGCACCCAGAGCACTTTGACATCTGAATGGAAAGGAGTGAGTTACTTACAGAGAGCAAAATAGGGCATCAAGATGCTAGAACTGTTAGTCAACTTGCAGGTGAATCAACAGAAGAGGTAACCCCCAAGAGCTATTAAAAACAAGCGGTAATTTTCCACTAGACAAAGATGATGGGGAGAGAGTTCCAGAGACGAGATGCGCGTAGACTGAAGGGAAAGAAAAGGCAGAAGTTTAGGATGGTGGGAAGACTGTTAAAAGGTAAGGTTATGAGACCTTTCTGAATAGCACCAGCAAAGTCTGAAGCGCAAAGCGAGGCCGTTCCAAAGTCTCGGTCTACATTCAGAGGAAGCCCACTCACCGTGTGTTGTAATTCATGTTTTGGGCTCTTAGAACCTTATTTATTTTCGGAGTTTTATATAGTGCGAACTTGACCCGAAGGTATCGGGTATCAGAACGCTTTACATGAGCACCAGTAGCATTACAAAAGAACACATTCTTTTTTGTTAGGCACGGGGAGATTAAGCGATTTGCTCAGAATCACAGGATGTTGAGCGTCATTGCCGAGACTCGTACCCGGTTCCCCAGATTTGAGAGCGACCGCCCTAGCCATTAGGCCACATCCTCTGCCAAACCTCTTCCAACCTTAGCTCGGCATGTTGTAGCTGGCTACCTCGGCTACAGTGGAACTGCCTTCTAAGGGGCCGGTTGATGTTGCTGAGAACTCTGGATGGCTGTGCCCTGCTACTGGTGAGTCTAATAAAGCTTGAAGATCCCTTGCTGCTTGGAGTCTCATCATTACAACACAGGTGCGTTTCCTGTGAGTCTTTCTGAATTCTATTCTGGTCAGGAATATTCTGCTAGAGGTACAGATGCCTCTGACATGCGGAATTTAGAATCACGTTAGTCAAGTGTACTCACATGGAGTGTTTCATAGATCAACAGACCTTGAGTGGATTCTTTAAAGGATGGGGAGCCAGTGCAGTTCTTTAAAATAAGGGGAGATATGCTTGAACTTTCTTTGTTTATTGATTAGCTGAGCCATTGGTTTAAGAATGGGTTTGATTATTATCGATGAGGACTCTGGGAGACCAGCAAGAAGTGCATTGCCTCCGCTTTTGTGCCAGAAAGACAGGGACCTCAACTGGAAGTCCATGGGAAAAAGGATGAGCTTGCTTTTTTGTAGTAATACAAGCTAAGACTGTTGTGTTTGTGGCTCTTTTCTTGAAATGGTGCATGAAGAATCGAAAAGGGCAATGGGAACGCCCACTGGTTTCACAGCAACAAAGTTAAGCTACACGGCTAAGTCTCTAAATTCCTAGTCCAACAGCAAGCTTATATTTACCCTAATACAAGAAGTCAGGGTAATGCCCAAAGCAAAAGATGGCCATAACAGATAACACACTTTTTACAAATTGTGGCTTTACAGAAATCCTTAGCACTCAAAAGCATGAGTTCCAGTTAGTTGAGGCTACAGCAAAGGCAGCCACCCTGCTAACATATGTGACATTGTAAACAATGTAAACCCCAGTTAAAGACCTGGTGTCCCACATTGGAAACCCCAGTTAAAGACCTGGTGTCCCCCCAAAGAATTGTGAGTTGCTGCCCAGGTGAAGATCGCACGGTAAGTCTTGGTCGAAGAACAATAGTTAAGTCTTCTTGATCGAAGGACGTTAAATCTTGGTCGAAGCCTGTAATGATTGTTCAATTAAAAAATCCAGTGTGGCATTCCAATCAAATTGAAGACTGTAGTCTAAAGACCAGTTAAGGAACAACAGACATGTTCCAGCTTTTGACCTGATAGTACATTTCGGTTAAAGACCACTAGCCACAACCTGTAAAATACCACAAGTCACACTGTGATCCATTCAAAGAAGTTAAAGTAATTCCTGATTGAAAAGCGTTTGATACATTCAGTTTAGAGTCAGTGTGTTAAGTGTCAGTACTAGACTGAAAAGCATGCCTCAGTTTAACGAGGTCAGTCAGGTAGATAGATGACAGTCAAAAACTGCACAGCAGGCAGAAGTCAAAGACGACAAGTCATTTCTTAACAATGACGCACTGTAAGTCATTGGTCACTGCAAGCTGGCCTAGTTGATAATGGGATATTTCTGTGGAGATGTATTCAGTACTGTAGCCAACGTGCCAAATAGAACCAGTACAACTGGTTAGACCTTATGAACCAATCGACTAATATTCCATTAGTTTAAAATGTTATCAATATGCCACATCAATCCACAGCAGAGTGTGTACAAGGAAATACACTAAAATGCACAAATCAATACGCACTAATTGAAAATGGAAACTATACAGTAGCAATTTGTTTTTTTTAGTCTCCCTTTGAATCTGTATTTGATTCCCATCTTATTATTGCTACTCTGGAACTATAGATTCAAATAATGACGACAAAGTGAGGTGGGAATGCTATTGTGCAAGAAAGTATGGACCATGTATATAGGGATCGGGCAACCATGAGCGGTATTCAAACCATTGTTAGTAACAGCCTGTCAGACAGTATCTCTCCTCTTTGTTGACACCACAGTCTGGCCCTACCCAGTGGCGTAGCTAGGCCTTCTGCCGCCCTTGGCGGTTCCAGGCTTTGCCGCCCTGTGGCGGCCGTAACAGCAGGGGGTAGGGCTGGCGAACAAATCCAGCATTTGCCACCCCGCACGGCCGCAGGTAAGAGCAGGGGGGGGAGGGGAGGCTGTCACCCCCAAAACTCGTGCCCCCCTTGCTAAGCCACTGGCCCTCCCGTTCAATTCTCTTTGCCCCCCCACCTTCTCCAGACAAGGTAACACCCTGATTACGTACCAGTTACTGATTTTTTCACAGGGTTAGCATAACCACTGCTCACACTACTGTTTAGCACTAGAGGAGTTTGATGGTGTTCTGACTAGACTTGCGGGACACTCGTGGCAGTCGTGGTGTCTCTTTACAAGATGCAACAGAAAGGGAGCTTAGCATTCCTGAGAACTGTTTCACAGTGTAATTCCAAGCTAAAAATGGCAGCGCATGTTATGATAGATGAGATTATAGCGTTCCATCATGCTGAATACCATGTCATCATGCTAAAAAGTAGTAAAGACCCTTCTACCCCATCCTGTGATCCTGAGAGGTGTATAAAAATATGATAGATTGGCTGTTCATTTGCATCGCAATGCATTCATACCATTTTTCATGACTTTAACTGACCATTAATATTTTTGTCCATATTTAGGTTGAAGCCTAGCAGACAATGCATCTTTCAGGTTGCAATTATATATTGAGGACTTGCTGAAAGCTTACCTAGGAATGCACGCCACCCATTGCTTAACATTGGCTTTGTTTTTTTGTAACTCACAATTGCATGCTTTCTATTTGTTGGTTTGTTTTGTTTTAGTCCATAATCGATCCAGCATGTCTTTGTCCCTCCCGTGGGGCATAGCCTGTTTACCACCTCTCTGGCTAGCTCCTTTCATGACTGCTCGCTTTCCGAGAACTTTTTCTTTTTCAGAAGGCACCCCATGAGAATGCATGTATTTTCAACTGTCTCCCTTGTATCCTAGATCAGGAAGCAGTAAACGTGCTGTATTTCTTTGAAAAGGTTCCCTGCCTCCTATCTTTTTAATGTGACTGATTCTACCTTTTCAGGCACTACCAGTTCATCAAGTACACATGCCTGTGTGGAACAATCTTCTGCCTACAAGCTTGTTTATTTTGGTCAGTGCTCTTTTCCAATAGCATAACTTAAATGATCCTCTTCCTCAATTCCATACCCATGCCATAGGCACTGGAACCAGGTATGTGGCAAGTTAAATGAGCAATAAAGAAGACTCTACATTTTGTTCTTTATCTTATCACATGTCAGGCTCTGTCTTCTGACAAATTTCTGTTATTCTTTTTAAAGGGAGCTTGGTATTGACTTTTCTTTCTCTGTCTACAAAGTAAGAGAATTTGTGTGACAATCTTGCTAGGTACTAAGAGTGAGAAAGGAAATATAGTAGGATGTCACTGTTTTCTAGCAGACAACAACATTTGAATGCCTGTAAATGAACTGTACAAATATTTCAGAATGCATCAGCAGTTAGGAAAGTGCAAACAAAGCAGTTTTTTGTAACTCTGAAGTGTAGTGGAAACAAAGATTTTTATACAATCAAAACAAATTAATACACTTGAGGATGCCAATTTCCACACATTGTCGTTTGTGCACTGTATACTTTTCAATGTAAAACTGTAAGTCTGTAGAAATTTAGTGGTCATTTCAATGGAAAATGTGTAGTTCAAAAATGAGTGTGCTGTCTGTAAATGGCAGTATGCTACCACACCATGCTTTAGTAACATATTTGGGAAAGTGTGCTATAAAAATGTACCATCGGCCATCCTCATCACTTTCCTGCTGAATACATTTGCTACACTTGTTTTTTTGTGAGACACATGGATTTTCCACAATCTCTATGACTTCAGTGATGTAACATTAAAGGCAGCACCCCCACTCTAAAAATTGTTCCAGAACCACGGGCGCATGCCAATTGCGAAATGCCATCCATGCATGAGCCCTTGTTGGTACACTTCTTATCAACTATCTTGTTTCTGCCCAGGTCTTGAAGGAAGCAGCATACTGTAAATAGCATTTGCTAAAATATCTGGCTCAAACTTCTCAGGTTTTATTTCAGTATTGAGTGTTAACACACAAACCCTAAAAAAGAATCTGTATTCCAAAACTATCTAACAAACGTTTGTAGGATTCATCAACAACAGAGCAGGGACACATTCTGAGGACTTTTCACAAGAATCTAACTTAGAAATGCAATCAAAAGCAATAAAGGAAGTGCATGCATGGACATTACAAATGACAAATAGAAGAACTACCCAATATGCTAGTTTTACCCGCAACACTTATAGTGCAAGCCTCAACAAAGAAGTTTTTTTTAGGGCACTTGGTACCTTAACTGAGCATGTTTCTATGCCATCTGAATGCTCACAGATAAGAGACTAAAGGAATAAGATGTCGAGGCCTAAGATTCTATTTCATTCCAGTTTAAGAACCAAGCCAAGTTACTTCCTTTGCACATGTGACTTGCTAAATGTAACAATAGCAAGCAGAGAAGGCTTACCCCAGGGTGTGGTAGAGGGACAGTGACTTAGGTACAGCATAGCACAGTATCTGTGTCTCTTATAGAGACTGGTTGCATTATGGAATAAAACCCTCAAAATAACACCACAGCTCACAGTCCTCCCCCCTCCGTGCTGGCATCAATGCAGCCCTTGGATGCACCACAGACCATACTTTTTGGCCCTTGGGAAAATATTTGCGAGTACCCAGGGTGTAAAGCATCTATTAAAACCTTTGGCAAAGCCAGTAGGCCCCAAAAGCGAAAATGATTGGCTTTGCCAAAACTTGATCCCCATGGAATTTTGTTGCAGTTTGTTCCTGTCTTCCTGTTGCTCCAGTCTTTGAACGCCTTCTCCTCACACCTAGGACTGTTATAAGGCACTACCTGCCTTCCTTTGGCATTTCTTGACTTTCCTATTGGCTTTGTCCTCAATTTTGGCAATCTTGAGGGTTCTAGAAAGGATTGTCCATTCCTCTGCTGTCCTGGAGTGGAAGACAAGAAGTGGCCTTTGTGTTCAGCCACAGACATCCACTTTTCAGTCTCAATATCACATGAAATGAGTTGAGTGATTGGTTTTATGCTCTTTTAAATAATATATATAGGGGTAATATGAATCCCCAAGTTTAATTCTTGATGTCAAAACACTAGGGAAATAAGACCTCTTCTGTAATGTTCTTTTCTTTTATTTTAAAGACATGTGCAGTCACAAAGTCACTTGGACCACATCCAGACTTAGATGAGGACGTCTCGCTCATTAGAGCTTCGCATTTTATATCCTATTCAAACCGCGCAAGATCATGCTGCCTTGAGAAAGCCCTGGCTCCCTGGCCTTTGGGCGAAACACGTGTCGGCTGTTTTTCTATCTCTGCACATGTCTTTAAAATAAAAGAAAAGAACATTACAGAAGAGGTCTTATTTCCCTAGTGTTTTGACGTCAAGAATTAAACTTGGGGATTCATATTACCCCTATATATATTATTTAAAAGAGCATAAAACCAATCACTCAACTCATTACTTTGGCTTCAGGTGGTCTCTGGGTGAAACCACCGTTTTGGTTTGTGCCACTACCCATATTTGGGTCATGACCTATTGTGTGTGAACCCTGGTTACACCCACCAAGTTGAACATTTCAATATCACATGAATAGAAGAGAATATTTTAAAAAATGTAAGTAATTTATGCAACCTGATCATTTGACAATAAAGGCAGGACTTCAGCATGACTGGCCAATGTCCATAAGCAACTAAAAAGGCAGGACTGGAGGCCTTCAAAAAAGAGCTATTCGTCAGGACCACGTTTTTTTTAACTCAGTAGAAATATGTTTGAATATATGCCTCCAAATTAAATTTAGTAAACATACGCAGGCCAAAAATCAAATCTATAAAGAGATACTGGTCACTGTTTTGTAATTACATTTTCCCACTATCTTCTTTAGCAAAATGTTTCCTTTCGATGGAAAGTTTGACCCAATTGGTAAATTCGCAAGGTTCATTAAGTCAGCAAAAGTCAGTTTGCATATATTTTCTCAAGCAAAACTTATTTTGCAGACCTTTTCTCCACAGTAAAACCAACTTCCCAAATTTCATGAAATGTACACAGTTCTCCATAGAATATCAATCCTATGCAGATGAAAGTCACACAATTGACAGCGCCATTAAAAATGTCACTGTTTGTGTGGATTTTCTGGTGACCTACATTGAAAGACCTAATTTGGAACGCATAGTGTTTTGAAGATGGAACAAAGCGGAAGAGGAAATGGGATTGCTCTGTAGTATGATCTGCAAATAGGACTGAACAAATTCTTCATATGCTCTTCATTTGTTGAAAAATTCTGAATCCATGCACTCTAATTCTGAGTTTCTATGATTGTTGGCTTGGCCACCTTGAGTTTACTAGTGTTTGTGGATGCATGTATATACCTTAATGGGTCCTGCGCGACAAGCAGATCTTTGGTCACCCCAGAGGTGGGAATTCCATTTACCGTTTGAGAAGGGGCCCATCACAGAGAGCAAACTGTTCCTGTCTGATAAATTCTAATTACATGTTCTGTTCCCTCCCAGCTGAGCAATTTTTATAGCCATGGTGCTTGTTTTACAGCTCTTAAATCCTGGATGAGGATTAGTGGCGTGACTGAGGGATGGCACGCTCTACTGACTGCAAAAGGAGGGGGTGGAGATACTATGCCTTCTGGAAAGATTATGACAAAACTATGCATTGACTAAGGTGTAGGATAACTCCCAGTCACAATGAAAAGCAACGAACGATCTCTTAAAGCTGGGTCTAGTGTTTCAAGGCCAGTTGGGAGTAAAAAGCATTATCAACTGGTTAGAGTGCCATTTCATTCACTATTAGTAAATGGGAACGACGAGGTGAATTGTATTGAATTGGGAGACAGGAAGTGTGTGTCGTGTGTGTCGTGTGTCGTGTGTCTGGCTCTGGAACTGGGGCCATTTTAGACCGATGTTTGATTCCCTGAAATGTCTGATCAAAGCTTCTCTTTATTGAATAACAAGCATAGGGGAGTCCGTCAATGACCACTGACTGAAATGCACCATAAACGCTGAGAAGCTCAGCATTTCAAGAGCTACTTGCAGACATCTGGCTCAAAGAAAGTTTGGCATACGTTTGCACTTTAGTTACTGTTGTTTCTTGAGGTTGCAGATTGATGCACCTATACAAAAGGAGATATGACAACTAGGCATTATGATCGTATAGTACTATTGAGGGGTTCAAGTGCACTCTACATGTGTAGACTGTTGATAGTGTGCAGATAGAAAAATTAGACTCAAATCTGTGAAAAGTGTATTCAAAATCTACGTTATTCATGCCCTAGCCCAATTATGTTGAATTCATATATATATATATATATATATATTTCCCATCCTTTAACTTTCGCACATTGACAATGTAGTATTTTACACTATTACTATTACTCTTGCTGGGCAGTCAACACTCGGGCTCTATTCTCGTTTACATGCTGACACGCCATTATGCATTTGTGTCATTCAGTTTTCAACACTAACCTGGAGACGCATTGTGATTTAATCCTGCTGTACAGATCTCCGTAATCGCTAGGAGTGCATCATTCTGACCCAAGGTTATAGGCTCTCATCACGGTGGCCCATTAGACATTAGCAACGGGAGACATTCGTCCCCGTGCCGTAATAATTACAAACTCGAGTCTTTCTACCCTGGTGATTATCGAGCTCCACAGTCATTGGGTTTTACCACCATTTTTTAACTTAGATGGTTTGTTTATTTTCATACATCGTAAATCCAATGCCTCATAGGAGATTTTTCTTAATGCTTAGAATCACCATTCTGTGTTGACTATTCTGTATTGATGTCTTGCATGGCTAGTCAGTCTGTCATCTATGTCATCTGTATGCCAGTAAACGCGGCAGTAACCAAGTCATTTGCATATGACTTACCGCAAACAGAGTACAGCCCACGAGGGCCACGTCGGAAAGGTGGCGTAAAACATGTATCTTTTGCATACCATGGGTAAACATAGAAAAAACACTATTGTGCCTATAAATTTTGTTACTCATTTGCAGCACGCCATGTGATCAAGGCCGCAGTCCAGCGGCCAAAACGCGTCATTTCGACATGATGTTGCAATAAAGAATTCTATTTTGCATCTTTACTGGATTCTGTGCCCGTGTGTTACCCGGCGTGGTTCAACCTTGGGAAGTTGTTTGGATATATATATATATATGTATATATATATACACACACACATATATATGTATGTATATATATACATATAAATTTTGCCCATCCTCTGCTCCATAAAGTGCATTAAACAGACTCCAAAACATATAGGGATCTAAATGCATAAAGTATATTTATTGAAACGTGACCACTCAGTAACACGTTTGGCCGTGTTACCGGCCTTTCTCACACACAGGATGCTATCTTGTGAACAATATTTATACAATGATGTGCTTTCTAAAGTGACATAGCAAATTTACTCCAAGTGGTAATCTCATTGATGTATTTTCTGAACTAGCAGTGGAAGATATCAATGAATTCAGAAAAACTTCCATACACAGGAGCCGCAATATTTTTACAGCAAATGAGTGGTGCGAGCTGAATGCGCTTAAAGCTAATATTTCCATCATTACTAAGCCCTCAGACAAGGGCGGCAATATCATCATCATGGATAGGAGTCAATACCTCAAAGAGGCAAACAAACAAATGAGGGTTAAAGATCATTATGATGAGTTAAAAACTAACCCAACCAATGAATTTCAGACTCCATATCAATGCATGTTAAAAAGCTGGCTGGATCAGGGGCTTTTATCACCTGCAGAATATACATATCTCAAAGTATATCACCTGAGGAACCGGGTGATCTACTTTCTCCCGAAAATAAATGAAGACCAACAGAATCCACCAGCAAGACCCAAAGTGAGTATGGTGGGCTTGCTTCTTGAAACCACATCCAGATTTTTGGATCTCTTCTTGTGTCAATATGTGACCAGTCTTTCCTCTTATATTCAAGACACCAATGACTTTCTATGCAAGATCAATAACACCCCATGGCTTAAGACCTACAACGGGTAACAATGGATGTTAGTTCATTTTACACGTCCATTATACACTGATTTGGTACAGAGGCCTGCCAGTATCTTAGAGAGCACGTTCGTTGGCATATGCACAACATGCCACCATGCTCATTACTATGTTAACATTCTGCCTCACCCACACACCTTTTTATTTGAGAAAAGAAATATATGTTCAAAAACAGGGTACGGCTATGGGGGCGTCATTTGCCCCCATGTATGCCAACCTGTATATAGGGTGGTGGAAGAAGGAGGTGGCATGGGCTGACACCAACGTGCATTACATAAATAGCATTGTATTATGGGTGCGTTTCATAGACAAACCTTTTTTATTGTGGGACGGAGATGAAGCAGTCTTACGAGAATACATTGACGTCTTGAACAGAAATGCCTTCGATATCAGATTAACAGCAAATTTGAGTGCTAACGAAATGGATTTTCTTGATGTTAAACTGAAGGTCCAAGACGATTCAATTCAGGCCACCATATTCCGTAAGGAGACACCATGTAACTCTATTTTACATGGAAACATCAGGCACCCAAAAGCTCTCAAATGGAGAATACCCTACAGCCAGATACTTAGGGCCTGCAGAATTTGCTCCACAGAAGCCCTGTACCAAACTTAAGCCAAGGAAATGATAAATTGATTCCTTGAAATGGGGGAGGGGGCCACGTGGTCCCCCTCCCCAGGCCGATTTTGGCCCCAGGGACCCCATCACCTGGGGCCCAGCCTACCTGTAATAGGGGAAGGGGCCTTACGGCCCCTCTCATTGGGCCAATTTCGGCCCCGTGGACCCCCTCCCCTGGGGCCCGGCCTTTTAATTTTTTATACTTTTACGGGAAGGGGCCGTGCAGCACCCCCTCCCTCGGCTAATTTCAGCCCCGGAGAACCCCAAGTTTTTTCTCACACACAGGACGCCGTCTTGTGAACAACATTTATACAATGATGTGTTTTCAAAAGAGAAGTGATTTTCAAAAAAACAGAAGAAACACTTTTAATGAAATAACACATTGCAAATCCATCTCCGTGCCATATTAATTAATGTCTGCCAGCTCATTGCACAATATGTTCAATCCCCATTCCAATCCCAATTTAGGAGTAGAAAATAGGAATCAAAAAGTAGATATAAAATTAAAATTAATAGTCCTCTAATTTTTATGAATTGCAGCAAATTCAAGTTAATTAATCCATGCGAATATGCACTACTATACCAAAAAAATCAGAAAATCACATTGGCTCTAATGGCTTAACCTCAATTCAAACTGTCAATATTCCTAATATTCCATAAAGTGCGTGAGTGCATACTCAGTCTATTCACGTGACCTGCTCACATTCAAGACACAGATAATGAAAACTGTTTTCACCACAGTTTTTTCGGCATTATTGTAAGTTTTGGTCAGTTTAGTGATTTGGTATGGAGCCCAAGTGAGCTATACCAGATTGCTCTAATGGCACTTTATGTCCTGGGAAGTTCATGTGTATCTCAGCCCCAGTGGGTTAATGCGTTCGGTCCCCCACCTTGTTAAGCCTTAAAAGCCATATACCATTTCATTTGATATAGATTCAAAATTATGTATGTGAAATATAGAATAATCCATCCTATTTCCTATGTTAAAACAATATTTCCCTTGTGCTAATGGGAATTGATTATATTAACTGAACCTCAACTTGCATGATTAATTGGCATGACTGTATATAATCATCTTCAAATGTGACATGATTGTTCCCCACAAGACACCATCTAGTAGAGAACCTTGTCCTTCCACTTGTGTTTCTTCACCACTAAACATAAATTAAACCAAAGAAAAAACAAAATACAACAACATGATTTAACATGGCATCCTGATCTTGTTATATCTGGAGAGATTAGAGAGCTAGAATTTTAGAGATGCACTTCTAGCCAATCTTCAGTGTTCAACCCTATATAGGTATATTACTATTCAGGTTGAGTATATACTGGGATTCGAGCTTTCTTAGTCACTATTGCATGCCCTGATGTTGTTGGGCACTGAGTCGATCACAAAGCAACTGAGGCCTGTATCATTGCTGTTGTGCACATCTTCAAAAGGTTGTGCCACGGGGTAACTGTGGTCTTTGTTTTTTATAGCCCTAACATGTTGGAGGAATCTCATGTGCTCCCCACATATATTTTGGGGCATGTACATCTCAGTACGCATACAACAAACTCACTTTTGCAATGAAAGGGTTTGCGATTCTTATAGGAGATGTTCGACAAAGATGACACAACTCCTGTCATATTGACACCATAATGACAGGCTTTACACTTGTGACACCTTGTTATGTTAAATAAATATCTAAAGCGCACAATTACCCAGAGGTGTTTAGGCGCTGCCATTAAATACAGAGATACGAAGCACAAAGCCAAGTTTTAGGATACTATCTAAAAGACAGAAGATCGGGCTTGAACTTAATATGCAGGGGGAGGGTGTTCCAAAGTTTTGAGGCACCTACCACAAAACACCTTCCACCCCAAGAGTAGAATTTGAATTTAGGCATGACAATGTTCTTGGTGGCCCTAGATCGTACAATCCTCTCTGGGTAATACCACTTAAAGAAATTTCAGACCTACATCATGCAATGCCTTGTATGTTATGCACAAGGCTTTAAAGCAAACTCTTTGTTTAATCGGGAGCCAATGAAGCTTCCGTAAGGCAGGTTTTGCTGAATGAAACTTAGGAATTTCCAGCAGCAGCCTTGCCACTGCATTTTGAAGGGACTGGAGCTTGTTTACATACTGCAATTGCAAATTAAGATATAGCCTGTTGCAGTAATCTAATTTTGACAAAACTAGGGCTGTCACAACTGTTCTTTGCAAGGCTGGTGGAATATAGGGGAGGATTTTCTTCACTGTCTTTAGTGTGTAGAAGAAGAAGGTAAAGATAGTGGCATTCACTTGTCAAAGACAAGCTTATTATAAGTCCATTAGGACACCTACGTTTTTTACCTTTCTGGCCGGCTACCAGTTAGCCAGCCTTCAGATGCTGCCATCTCTAGACTGCTCACAACTACTTCCTGACACATGGACCTTGCCCTTCTAAAGATCATTAGAAGCTTGTTGTGCATCGTGTGTCTCACGATTCCTTGTGTTGGCCCTGTTTCTGGCTGTCTGAACTACATCCTGGCTGTGTCTTCTTACTAGGAATCTGCTAGCTAGCTCATCCTGCACCATCACCAGCTGTTGCTGGTCACTACAATTCCGATGCACACGCAGATTTTCAGAATAGGGAATACTGTATTTTAGTTTTTTGGGGTGGAAGCTCTGAGCATGTGGTGTTGTGTGGCCAGCTGTGGGTTTCCTGTATGTATTTGTATGGATTCTGCCCTGTTTGACAAACACAGTCACGCCTAAGAAATGTTCTTCCTGTTTGCTCATGGAAGTGGTGAAGTGTAGATTTAAGTTATTATTGTTTAACTTCTCAGTGAAGAGTTTTGCGGAAGCCTCTGTCTCCCTCAATATGACGAATAAATTGTCAATAAAACTTGTCCAAAGGACCACCTTCTCAGACCATTGGAACGCAAATTGTTGCACGAACATCTACTCCTCCTACCAACCCATATGGAGATTCGCATAGCTGGGGGTGAAGCAAGTGCCCATCACTGTCCCCCTCACCTGCCTGTAAACCTCTTTACCAAACAGGAAGAAGTTGTTGTGTTGAAATGTAAATGTTATGCACTCGTTTTGCTTACATATTGTTCTATGTAAAGTTAGCATTCGCTGCACCATTTTAAGTTGAGCGGCCATTTTGAGCCATGATCAAAACTAACTTCTGCCTCACTCTGTCTGTCCCAAAAGCAGCTTCGATATTGTTTTTTTGTATTTCTCCAAGGTAGAGCTTTGCTGTACTAATGAACAGACTGTTTTTGTCATCACATACCTTTCCCTCTAGATAGGCCTGCTCCCACCCTTAGACCTGTGGGCGCAGGCAGAGTAACCTTGATGCTGAGATAGCATGTACCCGGTCCCAGGATTGCAACTCATCCTTCAGTACCTCCTTAGTTCATCAGCTACCAACTAGAAATTTCCAGTCTGGGCGTGTCTTTAGTAGTTCTGGAGATGTACATTATGTGTTACCATGTTGGCAGAAGTCAGTCCCTCTGCAGCATTCTAAGGAGGCTGGTCATACCGGACTCCACTCGAGTGTACTCCTAATAAATACTTCTGGTTTGTATTCTCTACTGTCTGACCGACTCTTCATTTGTACAGAAGGCTGAGAGGTGGTCGTGAGTGACCCGGGTGGCCCTAATCGGGTCACTTCCTTCATTTGGCGCCCGAACAGGGACTCAATCGGGTGACCCATCCTTGCCTGCAGACGGGTGAGGAGGTCGGGGCCACGTCGGGTCGGACGGGCGGACCAGGGATCCCTGCATGAAAGAGTCTTGTACTCGCAGTTGCCCCGTCTGTCTGACCGGGGGGTTCCTCGTCCAGTGATCTTCCCGATTGGGGTCCTGAACGGCAAAACCCTTGGATCTGACCGTTTGGTCTGAAGAGTCGTCAGTGGAGAATAAACTCGTTCGACCTGTGTCCACCAGGTGAGTTTGCTTTAGTTCTTTGTGAATATGGCGCCATTTTGAATTGTATTTGATGCGGTCTGAGGACCGTTTTTGGACAAGCGCTTGAATTTGTTTGAGTTCTTTATGAACACGGTACCACTTTGACTTGTATTTGTTGAGGTCTGAGGACCGACTTTGGTAAAGATATTTGCAAACATCTGTTGGGCAAAAGTAGTGAACTTGCTTTCTGTGAAAATGCCTTGTTTGAGTAAGTTGTTTTGTTTGGGCTGTCGTTGTTGTTCTACTGATGCTCGATTGGAAGAAAGTCAGCCGGCGCCTCCAGAAGGCACTCCAAATTTTGACATGTACGTCAAACATGGCATTGGCCCTATTATGTTTAGTACGTTATGGCACAAATATAAGAGGGACAATGCAGAGTTGCAGTGGCTGTTTACGGGCACTTTTGATGAACAGAAAATTAATTTCCTGCAGGAAAAATTGTTTGCTAAAAGGATGTTTGATTCCCTTAGAACATGGCAAAAGGAGGCTAAACAGAGGCGAATGAAAGCAGAGAAAGAGCCCCCGAAGGGGAGAATGCAGAAATTGACTCAAAAAGCTGTAGCGCATGATAGAGAGAAAATAGAAAAAGGAATAGAGTGTACGGATAGGAGATTTCGATTACAATGTGAAAAGTCTTATGTTGCCCGAGAAGAAAATGACGCATTTGTGGAGGAATTGTTAGATACTTGACCTCCATATTACCCGCAGAGAATATACCCTGCCATGCCCCAGTCCCAGTCATCCGTTCCTACTGTCTCTGCTGCTTCTGCTTCTTCTGCTATCGATTGCGCTGTTTCGGCCACTGCGCCTCCTCCCCTTTCTTTGACCTCGCCTTCTACGGCTACGATGACTGCCAGTCTCCCTGCTACGCCTATTGTTTCGGCATCTCTCTCTCCAGCCCTTACACCTACGACGCAGCCGGCAGCGACGTTGGTGCCCGTTACTTCTGTTGTGACTCCTCCCCTGTTATTCCATCCCCCTGCATTACTGAGCAGCGGAACGCCCGTACGTGGACTAGGGGACGAAGACTGGGCGACAGCTAGGGAGCGACTAGGGCGGATATTGATATGATCCGATGTGGGAGATGAAGAGAAAAGGGTGGTAGCCAATCAGGCCGCTCAGTGGGCTCGTAACCCCATTTACAGTGTGGAAGATGTTTGGAGTGTGATGAAAGAATATGAGCCATTTGTGCAGCAGCATGCCCTTAAGCACATGTGAGCTACTTTGATTGGACTGTGGGAACAGTGTTTAAATGATGTAGCAGCCCAGATTATTTATAATATTACTTCCGGGTCATCTACATGCATCTACATGCATGGAGCGGCTTTAATTTTCAGCAGCGCACTTGCTCAGAAACACACCTGTGGTCGTCTTTTAATTAAAACACGGACTGAGTGTTTTTAGGCACTACGGACAGGATTGCCAAGTTGGAATATATGCGAAGAAGACGGATTGAATCACAGAGGGGAAGATTAGACACAGATCTGGAAGCACACACGCGTAGCCGGGATGGAAGTAGAACCGGCGGGGAGAACGGGACCGATACAGTCCATTGTTTGCAAGCCCTGAAGAAGTCGATTCGGTTATATACCCACGACGAAACACGTGTTGGTTGGGCAAGTCGTACTACTGAAATGCATTTGCAGCTTTAAACACTAATATTGTACATAAATTTGTTGATATACACAAGCGTGTGCATAGGACAAGCTTTACAGCCTTAGGGATCATGTATATGCTGCTGATATGGCACCCGGTGAGGTTTTTAGTAATGTCGCAACGCTGGTCGCTTATCAAGGTAGGCTGCTCGAGAAAAGCCCGAAGATGGTATCCCAGTTTCCGATGAGGGAAGTCCACCCCATATATCACCCTGAACTACCGGAGTTGCGGGATCAGCAGAATACTGTTATTAGACCAAGGGTAGAGGCCCGTTTCCAAGAGCAATGGGTATATACTCCATGGAAAAGGAGTGAGGTTTTGTCCCTTAAGACTCAGTTACCCGACCCCAGGAAAAATCCTACTGCATATTATAAGGAATTGACTGAGGCCGCTTCATCGACAGTGATGACTCTTGTGGATATTGAAATGTTCTTTGGTTTACTGGTGCTCGTTGATATTTGGAGGCAGGTGCACACACAGGAACATGTTGTGGAATTGGGTGGTACCTTGGATCAGGTTAAAGCATGGGACCAGGAGAGGAAGCCCGGTGAGAAGCCTAAGGCCGAAATACTAGCTTTACCTGGTCGAATTATTACGTATATGCATTCTCTTATTCCACCGAGAAGGGTAGATTGGGACAAGTTAATGGCATGTCGTCAGAATAAAGATGAGAGTGTGTCTGATTTTTTCACTCGGTTTGAAGGCGTGTTTTGGGATTTTAGCGGCCAGGATTTGTCGGTGGAGGGGGTTGTCCGACTGTTCGTTAATAGATTTGTTACGAACCTGCTTCCTGAGATCGCGACTCGGCTACAGGCCTCGGAGAGCACTTGGACTACCTCCTCCCCTTCTGTAATTCTGAGTATGGCACAGTATTATGAGCACAGGGAAAATGAGGAGAAGGAGAAGGTGGAGAAAAAGCATAAGGAATTGAAGACGAAGGTGTTGTTGCAACAGGCTTCTCGAGGGAATGGTAGAGGACGTGGTGGTACAGCCCCACAGCTTCCTCATACAGGCGGGAATACTACGTCTGTGGGACCGAACCAGTGTGCGTACTGTAAGGAGGAGGGACACTGGCGCAGCGAGTGTCCTGTGCTTTTGCAGAAGGTGATGGTCCCAAGGTGACGAGGGTCTCATGGATGGGGTCGCGGAGACGGTGGCCGGGACAGAGTTCCGTCAGTTGGGACTTTACAGGGTCACACTGATCAGAACTACTTTGACGACCCTAAGGGCAAACAGCACTACCACAATGGTTATGACATAGACGAGGTGACAGGAATGTCTCACAGCTAGGACAGCCAGGGACAGAGTGAAGGACCCGTTCAGATACCTGTAGTTCAGCGCGGTCCTTACGTTACAGCAGATTTGCATGGCTCAGCTAAGGAATTTTTGGTGGATACAGGTGCAATGAATAGCTCTATATCTCGTTCACTGGTCCCCGGGGCAGCTCTGTCTGGCCATAACAACGTTTCGGTAGGATTTTCTAGTGTACCGGTTGTGAGCCCCATTTCAAAACCTCTTACACTGACTATAGGTCCTTTTACTGTAGATTCGCCATTTTTGTTGACATCTAATTGCGGAGAAAATCTGATGGGCTTAGATTTGTTAAAGAAGTTGCATGCGACCATTTATTGTTCCCCGGAAGGTGTCTACATGACAATGGGTCCGAATGTGGTCAGCACTAAGCAGTGTCTGTCCAAAGATGCGCCCCTCCCTGCTGAATTTAAGGACGTGCCGCCCATGTTGTGGGCAACGGGTGACACGGATGTAGGACTATTGCAGATACCTCCAGTTTCCATTAAAATTAAAGATAATGCCATTTTGCCTCGTATTCCTCAGTACAAAATACCGCAAGCAGGGGAACGGGCCTTGTTGCAAATTATACAGGACCTGATTGCGTCAGGAGTTGTTGAAGAGACGACTGCTAATGTGTGTAATAGCCCTATTCTTGCCATTCTTAAGAGGGCACCTTCGGGTTCCTCTGATGATCATCCTGATGTTTATCGTTTTGTGATTGACTTGCGCTAAATTAATAAAATAGTGGTTCCTCAGTTCCCGGTGGTCCCTGACATTACTGCTCATCTGACGATGATTTCTTCCTCTGCTAAATTCTTTTCTGTCATTGATCTGAAAAATGCATTCTTCAGTATTCCGATCCATCCAGACAGCAGGCACTTGTTCGGTTTTTAAACTCGCTGGCAGAAGCTTTAGATTCGGTCGAGCTCCTCAGGGCTATACTGGGAGCCCTAGTATATATAGTCAGGCTTTGAAAGCACAATTGGACTCCCTCACGCTTCCTTCAGGTAATGTATTGCTCCAATATGTAGATGACCTTCTCATCGCTTCTGACACTGAAAAGGGTTGCAAAGACAGTACGGTTAAATTGTTGTTGCATTTGGCACACCACGGACATAAAGTGTCCCTTTCCAAATTTTAATATTGTCGACAGGAGGTCACCTACTTAGGTCACCTACTGTCGAAGGAGGGTAGGAGATTGACCCCTGAGCGCATCAGTACCATTGTTAAAATGCCTATCCCTAAAATTCAGAGGGATGTGCGCGCTTTTATTGGCATTACTTCCTATTGTCGCCAATGGATCCCTAACTACTTGTTACTAACAAAGCCCCTGCTGGCATTAACCACTAAAAATGTGCATGAACCCTTGCCTTGGACGCCTGAATGTCAGCAGTCTTTTGAGCAATTAAAAGTTGCGCTTTGCTCTGCGCCTGTGCTTGGTACGCCTGACTGTGCGTAGCCGTCCGTGCTGTACGTACACGAGACGGCTGGCTGTGCGCTCTCTGTCTTAACACACGCCTTTGGAGGTAAGCAACGGCTGTGTGTTTATTTTTCTGCTCTTCTTGACCCTTTTGCAAGAGCCCTCCCGAGCTGTCTAAGAGCGGACGCGGCTGTAGCCGTCTCTATAAGGCAATCGGTTGGGCTCGTACTTGATACTGACCTCACAGTCATGGTCCCCCATGCTGTGGATACCCTTTTGAACAAGACCAAGACACAGCACCTCACCAGTGCACGTCTAACCGGTTATGAGCTAACTCTCTTTGCACCACATGTCACGGTTAAAAGATGTGCCACTCTGAATCCAGCCACGTTACTATCCCTCCCTTCTGAGAGTGAGGAAATTGACATACATGATTGCATTTTTCGGACTGAGGAAAGGACGGGTAGACTTGACTGATGTTCCCTTATCTGACCCCCAAGGGAACTATATGTTGATGGCCAGGGCACAAGTCCTATAAAAAGAAGTGGGGGGACTGACGATATGCAAATGACCTCATGACGTCACGTGCTGAACGTTTCCCGGTGTCTGAAAATTACACCGGGACACGTTCAGCATATTTCTGTGGGGCCCAGCTTCTTGGCAGGGGGGACGGCGTCCACCCTGGAAAATAAGTGGGGGGACGCCATCCACCCGCGTGGTACCCCGACTCGTGCCCTGTTGATGGCTCTTGTTTCAAATTTATTATCGTACTGACCGGAAGGCTGATGCAACGTGTTGCGCATTAGAGAGACCCATTTATATTATGGGCATGATTGATATCGAGAAAATATAAACAAAATATAAGAAGCAATTTGAAAGAGCAGCACCATTCACTAATTAGATTGATTTTAACAAAAAGCCTCTGGACCATTTACATGAGGGACTATTTTCCTTCCCAAGTATAACAAAGGAGTAGAAATGGTCAGTAACTGAGGCCTCTATATCCATAAAGGGCCGGATAGAGGTGTTTATTCCCCACGAGAATAAATCAATTAAGAGTACTGCCCGAATAAAGAAGGGATTGCTTTGATAAGTCTCTAGGTGTTTGTAAAACCAGTCTTTGGATAAACATTATAAATCAGGAGAGTCGCAAAATACAGTCTTGATAAAGATGGTGCAATAATCCTATTCCATCGAAACGCGTTGACGCTTTCTTACACAATCCGTGGACATGCTGGAACCACAGATTATTAATCAATTAAATAATCGGGTTCTAGTCGGTGTTTATTGTTTTACCAAGGATGTGGTTGTTATGACAAAGTCTGTTGTCTTCTTTTATGTGTACTCTCTTTGTATAGTTTGTGTTTTACTTTTTCGTACCATATATGATTGATTTTAGATTGTTTTTATCCAATGAATTTTGTCTTTGTTTTTTTAAATACACATTTATAAATAAAATGATATATTGTCTTTTTAAACAAACCTGTGTTTTTCTAGTTTGGGTTTAGCTTTCTATTCGCACTGCATGAACAAAATAGGTGGTGTGTGAGAGGTTTGAGTGGATGTCAGGACCACTTCCAGATTGGTGAGTCTGTGTGACTATTGGAGTGATTTAACCAAGTCTTGCTGGTTATATTTTCAGTGTTTAGTCCAAAGGAAATTTTCTTGTTGACATTCTTGTTTCAAATTACCAGATGGCACCACCACTGCAGCATACGCAATCACTACACTGTACACAGTAGTTGAGACGTCACAAGTTCCCTATCAGTCGGCCCATGCTGCAGAGCTTGTTGCCCTTATTCGAGCCTGTGAGTTGAGTGAGGGACTGGCTGTCAATGTCTATACTGACAGTCAGTATGCTTTTGGAGTCGCCCATAATGTTGGACCGCTCTGGGCAGAGAGAGGGTTTCTCACTTCCCATGGGATGAAGATCCAACATGGTCCCCTCATACATAGGCTTTTGTCGGCTTCGACACTCCCCAAGAAATTAGCGATAGTAAAGTGTAGCGCTCACAAGACAATTACTGACAATGTGGGTAAGGGGAACGCCTTTGCAGACCAGATAGCTAAGGAGACAGCCCGAACAAAGATGAAAAGGATGTTTGTAGCAGGTCCCGCTAGGTGGGTGCCCGAGGTCGCCATGTTTGAGGATACACTGGAAAATGTCAAGGAGATACAGAGTGAGGCAACGATTGAGGAATTAGCGATATGGCAGGAAAGCACAGCACGTTTGGATGAGGAGGGGTGTTGGACTGATAAGTCAGGGAAACAGAGATGGATGCTTCCAGATGCATATGTTCTTCCCGTAGTCACCATGGCGCATGGGCCAGCTCATATCAGTGCTAAGGGTATTTGTAAGTTGCTAGACCTTGTATGGCAAAATGATAATATCCCAAAGACTGCTGCTCATTTGGTCAAATATTGTATGGTGTGCATGATGCACAATCCTGGAAAAGGTACCCCTACGCCACCTGGTAATTTTGCACCTCCCACTTTCTCGTTTGAGGTCCTTCAGATAGATTATATAGAAATGGATCGAGTCAACAATTTGAAATATGTGTTGGTGGTTGTTTGTGCATTTAGTAAATGGGTTGAGGTCTATCCCACGAAAGAAAACACAGCGATAGCGACTGCAAAAATACTCCTGAAGGAGTTATTTCCTCGCTTCGTCTTGCCCCGTTTGATTTGGAGTGACAATGGAAGCCACTTTAATGCTAAAGTCATTCAGTTAGTTTGTGAGGGACTACATATCAGACAAAAAGTTCATGCTGCAAATCACCCCCAGTCCGCAGGTTTGATTGAGAAGTGCAATGGCACTCTCAAACTGAAACTGGCAAAGATTCAGGAGAGCACAGGGTTGCAGTGGCCAGATGCTTTACCATTAGCCCTTTTGTCCACAAGAACTACAGCGCATTCTAGGACAGGACTGTCACCCTACGAGGTCATGTTCGGGCACCCGGCAAATGTCTGGGGCGTCCCGCGTCCTCGTAGGTTTTCCGAAATTGAATATCCTCTGTTAGTGGACTATCTGCATGAGTTAACTAAAAGTCTGCGTTCTATTCACCAACAGATCCAGGATTCCCTCCCCCCAGTACCTGTGGGGCCAGGACATGATATTCGGCCTGGAGATTATATATTAATCTGAAATTTCCAGAGAAAGAAAAACTTGGAGCCGAGGTTGAAGGGGCCAGTCCAGGTGCTCCTTGCCACCCGCACTGCAGTCAAGGTCACCAGCCGAAAGAACTGGATTCATAGTCAACACTGCCGCAAAGTGCCTCTACCCTTACCCTATGATCAGTGGGTCAGAGATGGAATAGGGGACTCGGAGTGGGAGCAAGTCCCACGGTTCATCCCCTTTTCGGATGCCAGACTCACGTGGACCCAAACAGAGGCAGAGAATGAAGAGGTGCTAAATGCGGCAGTGCCCCTGGAGGTTAAAGCAATTCAAGAGCCCCTCTCTACTGGCCCCTCTGTGTCTGAGCCCCTTTTTACTGACTCTTCTGTGCCTGGAATAGCTAGGTACAATTTGCGCCCCTGACGTGGGAACAGTGCACCAAAGGAGAAGTCAGATTAGCAGGGATGGACTGCGCAAGTCAGGCAATAGTAGTTTAGGGAGAGGCGAGATTGGTGCATTGTTCGGACATTGCTCAGGATAGATCGAACGTGCTCCCTTGGATTATCCTGTGCGACGTGGGATTTCTTCAAGAGCTAGGATCGAACAGCTCCACCGCCGGTGCTCAAAAGTGCCAACGTTGATCATCAGTTCCATTGTATTCTCTTTCCCTTGTTTTGCAATGTATCCATTTGGTCGGCCCATTACTGAGGAAGAACAACCGTTTGCACCTCCGCGTCTAGAGCGGGGTTGGTCCACGAAAAGTAAAATAGTTTTTGCATCAATAGTTGTTATTACACTAATGATTGTACTAGGGATATCCTACTTTCTGGATGAGAAGTATCCTGTGCATTCCCTGGTTGGTACAACAGCCGTTCCTCCTGAACACGTTTATTACTTTGGCTCCTCACAAGGGTGAACACCGAAAGACTTACACTGATAATGTTTTTATGCAAATGTTGCACCAAGCTCATGACGTGTCTAACATAACAAATTGTTGGGTCTGTGGATTGCTCCCCTCAGTTACTCATAAGAGAGATAATCTACGGTCGATGCCTTTGTCATACCTTGGAAGTTGCGAGGGCTGGCTCGAATTGCTTGTAATGGTACACCACCATTTCCACCACCACTCGTGTCAGATTATGACCCCTGCAGATTCTAACACTGTGACTGATTATATACGTTTCCATCCTGGGTTTATTCCCATAGGCAAGGCAGGATTAAACATCTCTGGTACTTTGTCCCCAAACTCTTGTATGCGCAAGTATGATAAGGTGGAGAATAAATGTAAAATGTAAATCCGTATTTGTAAAGCGCGAACTACTCACCCTTACGGGTCTCAAGGCGCTGGGGGCCGTCGTGGAAATTAAGTGAGCTATTGCCCAGAGTCACATGGTGCTGAACTGAGCTGCCGCCGGAGCCGGGGATCGAACCATGAGCCCTGTGCTCCGAAGTCAGCTGCCCTGGCCGCTGCACCACACCTCTCCACATGGCTTCAAATGGAAATGGCTGATTTCCAGACATTTAACACCTCCGAGTACTACTGCTCCTTCCAAGACCGTAATGTGACTAGGGATAAGCCAATACCAGTGTCTGTGGTCAGCTCCACAGCTGCTTTCTGTGTTCAGGGATGGGGGGAGGTAGAGGTGGGGGACAGCAAATGTAATTTTACGTTCCCACTTAGCACGATTAATAATCCACCCTTGGTTTTGCCCCCTAATGTCTACTTTGTTTGTGGATCTCAGGCTTATGTCTGGCTGCCTAGAGGATGGTCAGGCAGATGTTACCTCTCTTTCCTTCTTCCCTCAGTGTATGTTGCTCCGCCCAATTACCATAAAGACCATCGGCTGCAGCGCAGAAGTGTATACTTGTCCCGGGTGAGAAGGGTTATTGACACAAAGGATTTAGATCAGACAGATACCACTTTGCAGCAGTTTGAGGATGCCATGAAGGGTATTGTACCTTTTTGGGGTCCCATGTCCAATAGCCGTAACATTTGTCGGCTCACGAGAGTTGTAGAAGGGGTCATTAATACAACAGCAGGGATTCTTACCAATATCACTGCTGAGCTTCAGGCTACGAGACTCGTTACCTTACAAAACCGGATGGTGTTAGACGTCATCCTTGCTGATCGGGGAGACGCCTGTTGCGTCATTGGTAGTAGCTGTTGTGTATATATACCTGACCACGCCCCCAACGTATATGCTGCCTTACAGAAATTACACAGACTCTCCTCCGACATTCACCAGGAAAATGGTACTTGGACCCTATCTGGGTGGTTTTGGGGTCTGTTTACGTCCTGGGGTTGGAAGATCCTTGCTTTCCTGGCCATAGTCGCTGGCATTTTCCTCACCTGTTGCATCTGTATACAATGTCTCCCAGCTTGTTGCTCTTATTGTGTTACACTTCTCACCCCAAAGCAGAAGACACCCACCCACGATACTCATGCTGTAATTATGACTCAGAAAGAAATAGACAGTTTTATGCAGATAGACGAGGGTATATACCTTGATATTGAATACATGGATTGCTCTGAATTCTGAAAATCATTTGTTATATACATGCCATGCTATATTCCATATTCTCTCAACTTCAAATGGTTAGCTTCTGCTAAAAGGAGGGTCTGTTGAAATGTAAATGTTATGCACTCGTTTTGCTTACATATTGCTCTATGTAAAGTTAGTATTCGCTGCACCATTTTAAGTTGAGCCGCCATTTTGAGCCATGATCGAAACTAACTTCTGTCTCACTCTGTCTGCCTCAAAAGCAGCTTCGATATTGTTTTTTTGTATTTCTCCAAGGTTGAGCTTCGCTGTACTAATGAATAGACTGTTTTTGTCATCACATACCTTTCCCGCTAGATAGGCCTGCTCCCACCCCTAGACCTGTGGGAGCAGGCAGAGTAACCTTGACGCTGAGATAGCATGTACCCGGTCCCAGGATTGCAACTCATCCTTCAGTACCTCCTTTGTTCACCAGCTACCAACTGGAAATGTCCAGTCTGGGCGTGTCTTTAGTGGTTCTGGAGATGTACATTATGTGTTACCATGTTGGCAGAAGTCAGTCCCTCTGCAGCAATCTAAGGAGGTTGGTCAGACTGGACTTCACTCGAGTGTACTCCTAATAAATACGTTTGGTTTGTATTCTCTACTGTCTGACCGACTCTTCATTTGTAAGGAAGGCTGAGAGGTGGTCGTGAGTGACACGGAGGGCCCTAATCGGGTCACTTCCTTCAGTTGTGAAGGCACCACTGTACCATCAACAGGAATATTTGTGTGTGTTTGTATAAGGATGCAGGTCTGGCACCCAAAAAGTACTCTACAGCTCTGAGGCCATCCTGATGGGATTTGCTTGTGTAGATAGATGTCATGCCCTTAGTAATGAGTACATAGTTCCCTTCCCAGGCCACATCATATATCCTAATTAAAAAATCCCTAGTGTTCTGAATGTATGAAGATAGATTTGGGGTGTACTCCTGTAAGAAAAATCAATATACCTGGAGGTACTTTCAAATAGGCCCCCAATAGCTGATATTATTGGCCTGCCTAGAGGCCTTCTTATGGACCTTAGGTATGAGATACAGTATGCGTATTCTGGGGGCATCAGCTCTCAAAAACTGATATTCTTCCTGAGTTATCAAACCCCCCCCCCCCACGCCATTGTGATAATTCAACATCATATGCTACTCGGAGCATCAACAATGTCAGATTTACTTGTTTTGCAAAAACAGTCAGTGTCATTGAGTTGCCTTAATGCTTCTGTTTTGTACATGGAGAGGGGCCAAGGGACAATGTGTCCTCCTTTGTCAGACTGTCGGATGACTACACCCTGGCTTCAATTTGTCCATCAACTGAAAGTATTTGACTGCATGATTGTTCGCAGTGCCTTTCTTTGTTTGATTGACAGTACTCTGCAAATTCTTTAAGTATTGCACTACAAGCTTAAAAAAAATTCAATCGAGTCCCTTGGCAGACTGGTATGAAGGAAGAAGTTGGTTTAAAGGGTGTCGGTGTGCTATCATACACATCTAGCCCATAATTGTCAATTATTTCTTGTTTGGATATCGCCTCACTTGTTCCTGAAATCTCTCTTTCCAACATGTCCAGTTCCATCATCAACTTTATATCAGATACTTGGAGGTTCGTCAAATCCCTCTGGAGGTTGCCTCTAGCAGCTCGATTGCCTGGCTCTTTGTTGTAGTGATATTTTCGCAATTTTAATTTACTAATACATTGGAATAGATCAATTCTCATTTGACCATAATTAAATTTATATATATACATATGAAGATGAAGGATCACAAAAAACACAACAGCCAGCCAGGGAAAAAATCTGGATCCAAAAGGATGCAATGAGTCATTAAGAAATGTAATATCAAAGGAAGAAGTGACTCGAAACAGATGGACTCATCAAAGAACAAAAAATATATATTTCCATCACAATGTTTTGGCTTCTTTTAAGGTATGTTCCATAGGGAAAATCCTTCAAATCTGATAGCAAATGGTCCACAAGGTTAACATGAGAGTGGTCAAGTTTTTTACTATTTGTTGCTGATTTGTGATTCCTGAATCGTGTATGGAGGTCATTCACTAATTGGCCTACATATCGTTTTTTACAGCTTTGATGTTGGCACTGAATCACATAAATAATGCATATTGAGGGACATGTAAGATGCTGTTTAACACCATAGGTTCTTCTTATAACAGAACTTGTTACTGATGATGTTTGTAAAAGGCATTCACTCCTTTTAGAATCACAGCAATGAAGCCCTGTATTTGTTACAGTTTGCCTGAGTTCAGCTCTCACAAAAAGAGCATGTAAATTGGAAGCTCTGAAATAAGCAATGACTGGCAATTTTGGAAAAACCTTTTGTAATTTTTCACAGGTGGATAATAAGGGGAATGTTTTTTGCACTGTGAGTTTGTAGTTAGGGGCTGATGGATGATAGTCAACTACAACAGGATTCTATCACTTGAAACATTGTAGTGGCAATAGAAATGTTGTTCTTTGGCTAGTCCAGTCCATCTAATATATATATTAACAGAGGCACATTCATGCATATGTGGTTAAGATTGCAAGCTCAATGTAAAGGTAGTCCTCTTTTGTGACCCTTTATAGGTTTAATAACACAACCTTGACCAATATGCACCAATGCTAGTGATATCATGATGTGGGCTTCAAAATGATGGGCTTGTGCGTGCCAAATTTGGTGCATATTGTTCAAGTGGTTAAAAAATCATAGGAGATTCGAAAAACACTTCACTTTACTAGGTTTGTGAAATAAACATTGTAGTGGCTATATGGAACTTTAAAAAAATCAAATATATTATCTGTAGTTCATTATACACATGTATTTGTGTAGCCTCTCATTTCTTTTCTCTAAAGAATAATCTAGTAAATGTAGCTCATATTGACTAAATAGCCCAATCTAATGAGTCGGTTTATGACCTCAATCAACGTTTCTCAAACAATAATTTATAAAAAGCAATATATGTGCATAATTCTAAATAATTACAAGGCCAGCAGAGTAAGCTGTTCACTGATTATATTCAGAAACAATAAAGTCAATCGCAATCTGCATCAATTGTGTTTCAATCCAGAATCAGTTGCCTTCTGGTGAGCCAAGGCTGTATGAAAGACTGTATGCAAACACACACATGCATAATGAACCACATTCCCAATACACCTGCTACAGCAATGAACGAAAGACTATATAAAAACATAGATAATATTTAACTAATTGAATACGTAATAAAAACTCGCGTTGTATTGTTGAACCTTTTGCTGCACAACTTTGACTAAAAACTTGCATTAATCACGTGGGAGTGCTGCCTACTTTTTGCTATATATAGATAGACGAACGGATGGACAGATGGACGGACGGGCAAACAGACAAATAGATAGATAGATATTACGTGCGTCTATATATGGTTTATGTCATGATATTTTTTCATATGTCCTTAGCCACTTTGGCCATTATGGTGAAACCACTCTGGAGAGTTGTTTCCCTGTGTTAAATAATGATTATATGCAATGTGTGAAGCAAGAAAGAAAGTGTTTTTCTCATGTCAATTTTGCTGTACTCAGCAGCACAATTTAGGCTCCACCCTTTCACGTCACAATTATATACTAGTATTTGGCATTATATTCACTGTGTGCCTTACTTCATTAATGTGTGTGAAGCATTTAAATGTATTAATGAAATGTCATCATTGTAGAGACTAGAGATTTATACATGTGTGCACTACTGTTCAGTTGAAACATGTAGTCATGTACTATTTATTTACGTTTTAAATATATATTTCAATGTTTACTTGCATATGTATAATCATGTACTCAAAGTCATGTTAACTGTCAACTTAATTTAGCCCGACTACAAGCCTCAAATGAAATGCATTTTGTTTGCTAGCATGTTCTTTCTTTCTTGGCAGGTGCATTATCATGATTTTTGTTAGAGAAAGGCTTATTGTTTGTATTAGACTGCTGATAGTGTGGCCTGGATGGATGAACTTGGCAAGCGAACGTGGAGCACTAAGTCGAAAGAGGTCTTCTGTTCATCATGTACCAGGATGGAGAGATGTTGAAGGTTGAGAACTACGGACCAAGTACTGATGTGATGGGAAACTGAAGGGATGTTGCAGATGCACTCAAGTAACAATTTGGTTGGTTCCCGGTGGTGTGAAAGGAGATAAGGACGTTTCTGAATCTCCTGTGACTTTTGTTATGTTATGTTATTGATTTTATAAAGCGCATGGCTGCCCCAGCAAAGGGGCGTCCCAGCGCTGATTTCAAAGCAGGGGGGCAGAGAGAGTAGAAGAGAGGGAAGCAAGTTACTTGGGAAAGAGATATTTTTTAATCGCTTTTCGGAATGACGCATGATTTTTGATGCTTTTGATGCTCATAGGGAGGGAATTCCAAAGTTTAGGGGCAAAAAGGCGGAAAGAGCGCCCTCCTGCTCTTGCTCTCTTTACCCGTGAAACAGCCACCAGGTGCTGACCAGTAGAGCGCAGCTGGCGGGTGGGTATGTAGGGCGTGAGAAGATCAGCTAAAATATCGGGGGATTGGGCGTTCAGAATTCTATGGGAGTTACAGAGGGCTTTGAAGTTGATGTGTTTCTCTACAGGAAGTCAGTGTAGTCTGCTAAGGAAGTTAGAAATAGAGCGGGTTCTCGGCAGGCCAAGGAGCATCCGGCCGGCAGCATTTTGTGCCCTTTGTAGGCGATGTATCTCAGCTCTGTTAGCCCCTAGGTACAGAGAGCTGGCATAATCCATCCTGGATAGTACAGTGGCCTGGATAATAACCTGATGGGTGTTGGCATCGAAAAGGCCCAGTAGAGGTTTAAGACGCGTAGGAGGCCGAAGCAGACTCCAGCTACCGCCTTAGTTTGAGCCTGAAAGGTCAATGCAGAGTCAACCCAGACACCCAGGTTTTTAACCGTCTGTTTGGGAGTTGGCGGAAGGCCTAGGGTGGGCGGCCACCAGTGCTAACTCCATAGATGGTTTTTTTTTCCAACCAACAAAATCTCAGATTTGCTGGCGTTCAATTGAAGACAGTTATATGTCATCCAGTCCGCGATAGCTGTTAATTCATCTTTAAATTTGAGCGCGTCCTGTGCAGAGTTGTCAGATAGTGCGACCACTAACTGTGTGTCATCAGCATAGGAGACCAAAGTTAGGCCCCTCTCCTTAGCGATTGCTGCCAGGGGTTGGATATAGATGTTGAATAAAGTAGGGCTCAAAGCAGAGCCCTGAGGAGCCCCTTGGCGTACGGTGTGCGTCTGGGGACAGGGGGGGCGATCACGTGGAAGGATCTCTCAGATAGAAAGGAGGAGAGCCAGCCTAGGGCCGAGCCACTGATGCCAATATTTTCCAAGCGCTGCAGAAGAATCTGATGGGACACTGTGTCAAAGGCGGCGCTTAGATCCAGAAGGATCACTGCGGAGGCCCGACCTTCATCCAGTGAGCTATGCAGATGTTCTGAACAGCCAGAAGGGCAGTTTCAGTGCTGTGTCGGGGCCGGAAGCCATTTTGAGAGGGATCTAACAGATTGTTGGCTTCTATGAAAGTGGTGAGAATGGAGTTGATATCGGCTTTGGTGACCTTAGATACCAGGGGTAAAAGAGAGATAGGGCGGTAGTTCTCCGGCTTAGAAACGTCCAGAGTAGGTTTTTTAAGTAATGGCGTGTTTCCATGGCGGTGGGGACTATAGCAGAGGACATAGACAGATTTATGAGATTACAGTAGGGAGAGAGGAGCTAAGGTAGGAATTTCTGAAACTGATCGGGTGTGAGGGGATCTGTTGGTGAACCAGATTTAAGTTTATTACAGATGGTGCGCATGGCTTCCTGGGAGAGCGGAGGGAAAACTGAGAGTAAAGGGGCGGCGCTGGACTGGGGTCCTGCTCTAATTGAAGTGTGGGGAAAGATTTTATAAATGTCTTCAACCTTCTTAATGAAGAATGCGGCTAATGCCTCACATTGCTGATTAGAGGGGAGAGGAGATGTATCCGGTTGCCCTGAGGATTTGAGATCCTTAAGCAAGGAGAAGATACATTTTGCAAGATTACTGCTATTTTTAATTTTGTCTGCAAAATAATCGTCTCTTTCTTTCTGAATGGATTTGTGGTACTTTTTAATGGCTTCCCGATATTGTAATTTCAGGGCAGGATCATATTGACCTCTTATGAATGGGCAATGACAACCAGATAGAAAATGCGATGCAAAAGGAGTTTATTCAGAGTTTCTTGAGGCAAAAGTATAACACGGCTCGGTTTCCCTCCCGTCTTTCCGTTAGAGGAAGGGTGTAGCGCAGGACCTCGTCACCGTCCAAGCAGGTTGTGTTCAAGGGGCATGAAATCAAAACAAAAACAAAATACGCTTTAGGGTGTGCAATCAGGGTTAGGCATGTTGTAATAGGGAGGGGAGTGAGGGATGAACACCCACACACACTGCCGTCACCAGGTGGTTGTTGCTAGAGGTTGCGAGATTACGCTGCAAAGCGGTGCCTATTACGCGATCATCCCTGCCCTGCCCTGGCTACTGGCTCTTTCGCAGCTGAGCCCCCTTTTCCAAAGACACCCCCGGATGCGGTTTCGTACCTCTGGTAGCCACGCTCCTCCGGGAGCGTGGCTGGCGTGAGGGTGGTACCGGATAGGGTCCGGCTCCCTCCTCTTTGCGTCCTGGGTCTGTTGTCCTGGGGCTGTCGACGACGCCCTCCGTCCGGCCCCCACAGGAGATTCACCGTCGTGGTCTTGGGTGTCGCAACTGTATCTGTTTGCGCTCTCCGCCCTCAATTCCAACGCCTCTTGGTATGCCCGGCTTCTCTCTTCCTCCCTCACTTTTCCGGTTACAAAATCCTCCTTCTCGTCGTCCTCGTTTTCCATTGGAGTATGTGACTGTGTCACACGGATCGTCCCGGACTCCCGGAAGTAGGGGAAGGTAAAGGGACCGCTACCGTCCTCTGATGAGTGTTCTAGGGGTGACTGTAAACAAAGTACAGGAGATACATGAGGGGGGAAAAGGTCATCATTCTCCTCCTCCTCCCGGTCAGATATATCGTGACACCTCTCCATGCCCATTCCAGGGCTTTGCAGATTTTCTTGGCCTGGGCCAGGTTGTCGTTGAACCATGGGCTAGACTGGGATCTGCGACTACGAGACAGCTTTGCGGGGATAAGAGAGTCCAGAGAAAGCGTGAGACACTCAGACAGGATGCTATCAGCCCTTTCAGGGTTGTCTGGGAGGCTAGGTGTTTGACTGAGGAGGAGGTCGCGAAAACGGTCATCATCCAGCTTATGCCAGGGGCGCTTTAAGATGGGTTTCCGTGGGACATCCTGCGGAGTACCTACTCCCTGTAATGTCATGGATACCAAATAGTGGTCAGACAAGCCCATAGGGAGGGGCGGGCTAACTGTGAGGGCAGGTAGATTGGTGAAAACAGGGTCCAGCAGATGCCCTGCTGTGTGTGCTGTTAGGGATGTGCTGTGTTAGTTGGAAAGCAGCAAGGTCCGCAAGGAAATTGCCAATCTCACTGTCTTGGCTTGCTTCTAAATGCAGATTAAGGTCCCCAATAATGCTAAAATTAGTCGACCTGGCGGCTAGTAGGCCAGATGCCGTAATTTGGGCTTTTAAATTGGTGTTCTCACAGTTGGAAGACATGAGTTTCCTTTTAGACTTTGAGAGATCAGGCCTCTCCGCTTGCCTTATTGTTGCAAGTGTGAAGCTTATGCTAAACACTTATTTCTTTTTCCAAGACTACTACTGAAGTCTGATTATGCTGACACCTTCTATGCTCCCCAAACAAAGACCATTGGTAGATTATCCTATATTTGACTAATGCTTAGAAGAGAGAAGGGAAGTTTCTTTATGGAACACCTGTTTGCCTTAATCTTTTTCTTGACTGTTGTGGCTATCACAATTCTGTATCTCATCTTATTGCGACTCAACCTACTGAGCTATTTCAGCTTATCTGCTGTATTGCTGTACTTATTGAACTTATTTTTGGTTTGCATATATACTGGATTGATTGGTAACTGAAAATAAAACCCTTTAACCATATCTGGCGATTCCTGGTTCTTATTGTGGAGTCACATTGGCTTCACAAGTTAGAAATGTATTGTCGATGTTTTCTCCCTTTCAATGCTTCACGTCTACAAAGGTCCATAGACCAACGGGGAAACATCTTTGACGACTTGAATAAGAGATCCCATTGTAAGCATTCTTTTATTACAGTGGTAATAAAGTTGAATTTGACCTTTGCAGTGTTGTAATAAATGTGATAACGTTTGTTTATAACAGTTGCTCCAAAGAACGTGTCATTGGGCCACATTTATTTTCACTGCTATGGTATAAGTAAGCAGTAAAGATAATATTAGTACTATTTCATCGTCTCTACATGTTAGTTCCAGTTTTTACACTTGTAGGTCCTTGCATTATTCATTTAGGACTGAGCAGGTGATTGCACAGAACGCTAAGGCTTTTTTAAACTCCATTGTTGTGCTGTTGTTTGAACAATAAAAGCTTGATTAAATGTGCCAGTGTGTTTCGATGCTTTGAATATTCAAAAGCATCGTCATGCTCAGATACTCACAAAAAATGTGACCAAAGTGCTGTCTGTCAGGCTTCCCATTGCTTGAAAGCCTTTAATTCGCAGAATGAAGCTATTGACATGAATTATAGCTTATAAAACCACTGCTGCCTTCGGAATACCAATAGCCAAACATGCGCGTTGCGGGGGGGGGAGAGAGATGCCATAATTCCATAATACACATTGCATAATATAAAAAACCGACACAGAAACAAAATCGATGCCACTTCGGCATCCGCGGCAGAGCAGATTTTAGGCACAGCAGGAGAACGACTGAAAAACACCCATTTAACCCATAAACCCGTTTATGTTTCGTCAACGGTAATTGGGCAATAAAAATGATGCAGACGATGCTGTAAAATGCATTTCTGACTTGTATGAATATTAATTCTTTCTTCTGCTCCCATCACAAATAATATATTGCTTAGGGTAAAGGCACCGAAAAAGAACTGCAGTGAATTTACCTCAGAGGTGGCTGTCATCATATAGTGAGTGTTGGAAAATACTACTCTCTCCATCCCTACTCACAAATGAAAAACCCTAAGCAGACAGCACCAAACTTGCTATGCATAGATTGCGGTGGGAAGGTTGATCTTCTTGTTCTGTGTATATGTGAAGGAGGCTCTCTACCCTTTCTGTACATGGTGTGCATGTGAGGGTGTAGCGGGGGTAGGTGGGGGAGCTTGCACTGTGCCTCTACCTGTGCTTTGCTTGTTCTTTGAGTGTGACACAAAGTTTAACAGCTTCAGCAATTTCAGCAATACAATAGATCCTTATCCCCCAGAGAGCGGGCATTACCCAGAGATCGGATATGTGCAGGCCGGGACGGAAGTATAACCGGCATAAGGACAGATAGCCCTTGACAAATTAACAGCCGTGAGGAAGTCGCGGTTTTTAGTCCCTTATGCGACGAAACAAGTGTTGGCTAAGGACTAAAGAATCAAATTAAAAAACACAAGAATAAAAGAATCTGTGGAAACTTCATATACAATTGTACTTATTGTATGGTGATACTAGCGTGTGTTGGAGGATAAGAATCTATTGTAGTGGTGGCTTTGGTCACATATTGGGGAGTGGGGTGGTCTACCTACCTCATAGCACCGCATTGCACTACAGGATATATAAACTAATGTGTAGAATTCTTCAGAGCGCCATATCCCTTTGTTTTTAGTCACCCATGAAATTACCAAATTCAGTAATTTCAGTGCATATTCTCAGGGAGGGGGGGTGCGTGCGTGTGTGTGTGCATGTGTGTGTGTGTGATAATCGTGCATTGCATCCAGGGCCGGACTGGGAGACCGAAGCCGGCCCTGGCAAACTGCTCAGCCGGCCCCCCTGGGGGGAGGGGTGCGGTGCGGAAGAAGCTGTTTGGTAGGGCCAGTTTCTGCCGATTTTGTTACAGGGGGCCGATATTGCCGACCCTCGGTAACAAAAGCGGCCCCCCAGGGACCCAAAACCGGCCCCCACCCTGGCGGCCCACCGGGGAAACGCCCGGTGCCCTTTACGGCCAGTCCGGCCTTGATTGCATCTACCCAAAGTTTGCTTGTTCTTTGCCTGTATAGAAACTTTTACTGCTTCTAACCTTTGAGTTGATGGTTTGTGTGAGTGAAGGAGCCCTGCATCGCAGCTACCCAACATTTACTTGTGCTTTGAATGTGATGCAGCCACGGCTTTAAGTGGGCTGGGTCCTGCCGGTGCTCAGCACCGGCAGTTCTAAAAAGCAGGTGCCGAGACGGGTCCATATCGGGCTCTTTATTTTTGCCATCACTCTCAGGGTGAAAAAAATAATATTAACTCTGCAACAGTACCACCCTTCATTGACTTTGATGTAACTTCAAAGAGACTCGTTTTAGTTCTTTTACAGTCTCATCATTTCAGAATGGAAGCGTTTTTAATACTGTATTCAACGAAACCATAGTTGATGCTAATTTTATGCAACTAACAGCTTCTTATTGTATCTGGATATCTGGATGCAATGATAGAAACAGCAAAATACCAGTCGGGTGGCACACTATGCTAAGCACAGTTTTTAAGCCTAGGTGTTTTTAAGCCACGCCCTAAATTACATCGGCCACTCCCCTTTGAGAGACCCCCCAGTTTTTTCACCCCACTTAAAGCCCTGGATTCATCTTTTACTGCTTCTACATTTTCAGTGCATGGTCTGTGTGTTTATGAGGGTGTGAACGAAGCTTGCACTGCTGCTACCCCTGCTTTACTTGTTCTTTAAGTGTGAAAGAAGCTTTTACTACATCTTTCTATCAATACATGCTCAGAGTGTTTGTGTGAAGGGAGTTTGCACTGTAGCTACACATACTCCTCTTATGCTTTGTGCGTGAAGGAAACTTTCACTGCTTTTACACTTTCAGTACATGCTGTGTGTGGGTGTACGTGAAGGAAGCTTGCACTGCCACTACCTGTTCTTTACCTACTCGTGTGTTAATGAAACTTTCATTACTTCTACCTTTTCTGCAGATGTTCGGGGTGGTCTTGCACTTGGAGGAAGCTTGCACTGCTGCTATACATGCGTTCATTGTTTGAGAAAGACCCTTTCGTTGTTGCTACCCTTTTTAGGTCTCGCCTAGCGTTGCTGCGCACATGCTCAGCTCGCTCGGCGAGATTTATTGTTAATGAGTAGTTTTAGAAAAGGGCTTTAAGCCCCGCCCCTTATTTCCATTGGCTGGCGTCACCGTTTATGGTAAACGGTGGCCTGCCATTGAAAATGAGGGTTTTTGGTGGCCGCCCTTTCGCCTCCGAGCTGGACTCGGTGGCCTGCTTTGCTGCTGTCGCAAAGCAGTTTCTTATCTTTATGGGGCCATGTGTTTCTAAGTCGGAAGCTCTCACCACTGAACCATCACCTCTCCCTTGAAAGCAGCATACCGTTCTCTCTACATGCTTGATCCAGTGGTAAATGGCTGTTGTCTTTAACATGTGCTTTGTACAATGAAGACGTCTTAACTTTCTTTCCTAATACACACATCAGCCCGATGTCATCTGATTCAGTATTTCCAGAGCCATGCTTTACTATAACCCCTCGGTGCAATACAGGCAGCTTTGTTGTAGAACGGAAGTGGGCGGGACCTACGCCCTTCTCTCACAGTGGCCGCCATTGGAGCTGGGGAAGCAGGCTCGAGTCTCGGCGGAGACGCGCAAGCATCCTGTGATTTTGGGCAAATCACGTCATCTCCCGTGCCTAACACAATAATGTGCCTGTCTGTAATACAACTGGTGCTCATGTAAAGCACTCTGACATCTTCGTGTCAAGATCGTGCTAGATAAAACTGAAAAAAACAGCTGCGGCCTCCAGCCAGCCCTAAGAGTGAGCAGCCCTAAGCTCTGTAGGAGTGTCCCCATGTTAGGGCCTGGAAATAAACCATCGGGAGAATGAATGTATTTCCCCCATTCACCTCTGTTGAAGCAGAGGCAAGTTCCGGGGGGGGGGCAGCCACAAGAACACTATTTGTGGCTTAAAACCGGGAGTCTCCCGCTGGAAGAGGGTCTACAGGAGTCTCGTGGAGTGCGGGGGTGCGGGGAAATGCTTGTTTCGTAACTAGGCGCTGTTCACCTCAGTGTTCGATCCCCTCTGCCTGAACCCCCCCTTCTATCCGGAGCTCCCTGTCACCATCCCACTCCTCCCAGCTGGCGCCTCGACACCTACGGAGCCCCGTGCCCGATCATCTGCCTGGGGATGCCCTATCTGGGTTGATGGAGATCTCAGAGCTGTGCCTCTCGGACCCTCTGGGCTACCACAACCAGGGAGTACCTCCCATTGTGCTGAGCGCCGCGGGGTGAAGGGTGGGCGCAGACCCAAGCTGGTACCACGATATAGTACATAGCAATAAGAGGGATATGGAGCTAAGGCAGCTGTACTTGTTTCTGCACTTTTATA
Organism: Calotriton arnoldi; assembly: GCA_963921515.1. Taxonomy (NCBI): domain Eukaryota; kingdom Metazoa; phylum Chordata; class Amphibia; order Caudata; family Salamandridae; genus Calotriton; species Calotriton arnoldi. The sequence continues at coordinate 17,222 of CAWUFW010000865.1, read as the reverse complement.
TAGCGCCAACTCGCCCAGAAGGAATTGGAGCGCTTTACATAAGTAACAGTTACATTAGCACAGGGATATATTTATTTTTTAGGCACAGGGAGATTAAGTGATTCACCCAGAATCACAGGATGTTGATCCGACGCCGATACTTCAACTTGGTTTCCCAGCGCCAAAGTCGGCAGCTCTGACCTTTAAGCCACATCATTATTGCCTCACAGAGCAAGTGGGAAGATGTGTTAAGCGCTACACAGGACCGAACATTATCCAGGCACTTTTGGACTGAACTGAATTCGGCGTTTAACACTGGGGGATTTAGACCTTGTCCCAATGATTCCTGGTCAGAGAAGCGAGGCAGAGGTAGATACAGTGATTGGCCCAGGATAACAAAATTGGATGAAATGAGTAGGACATTTCGGATTCGAATCCCGCTCTCTTGGGTCCAGTGTGAGTATCTTAAACGAGAGTCCATGTCTCCCAATGAAGAACTTTAGATATGTTCTTATGTATGTGTCAATATAAGCGTTGATATGGTACAGATGGGTGACATTTTACTTTACAAGGAACGTGAGGAACCCGCTCCATACACATATCGCGATAAATGAATGACCTACATATGAGCAGGACAGCTTTAGCCGGACTCGCTCCGCGGTTTGTTCATTTGTCTATTTGTGAGATTCCAATGCGCTCATACACCTCATGTAAGTATACCTCAGGGCACATAACTCGCGCTCCCATCTGTCGCACTGCGGTGTGGGAAAACATCCCTCTCTTTAAACCAATGACTCTTGAGTTATCCATATTCATCACATGATACCAGCAGTAATTATACAATTCCTTATTCCATCACTCTTCATGTGATGAATATGGTGAGGTATGTGCCCTGAGGTATACTTACGTATAAGCTGTGATCTGGGGTGGTTTACAGCATCTGATCGCATGCACCAACAGAGGTCAGAATACACGAATTATTAATTCAAACAAGGGAAGGAGTGCATTCTTACTATATATTTTTCTTGCTCATACACCTCATGGCAGCTTCAAAGCACTCCGACTGAAGTGACTTAACGAATCCTGAAAACGTGACCGGATGGTGGTTGCGCACAAATATCTAGCAAGGGCTTGTTAACCCTTGGTGCTACCCGAAACGCTAAACTCAGTGCTGTAAATGGGAAAATAGAAGTGCAGGTACTTACTACTCTATAGTACCTGGGTGCTACTGAGACGAGCCGGTACTCTCCCATCATTAGTATCGCATTTGTGCTGACAAGTGCTGGTACTCTCCCATTATTAGTATGGCATTTGTGCTGAGAAGTGCAGGCACTCTCCCATTATTAGTATGGCATTTGTGCTGAGAAGTGCAGGCACTCTCCCATTATTAGTATGGCATTTGTGCTGAGAAGTGCAGGCACTCTCCCATTATTAGTATGGCATTTGTGCTGAGCAGTGCAGGCACTCTCCCATTATTAGTATGACATTTGTGCTGAGAAGTGCTGGTACTCTCCAATTATTAGTATGGCATTTGTGCTGAGAAGTGCAAGCACTCTCCCATTATTAGTATGACATTTGTGCTGAGAAGTGCAGGCACTCTCCCATTATTAGTATGGCATTTGTGCTGAGAAGTGCCGGCACTCTCCCATTATTAGTATGGCATTTGTGCTGAGAAGTGCAGGCACTCTCCCATTATTAGTATGGCATTTGTGCTGAGAAGTGCAAGCACTCTCCCATTATTAGTATGGCATTTGTGCTGAGGAGTGCAGGCACTCTCCCATTATTAGTATGGCATTTGAGCTGAGAAGTGCAGGCACTCTCCCATTATTAGTATGGCATTTGTGCTGAGAAGTGCAGGCACTCTCCCATTATTAGTATGGCATTTGTGCTGAGAAGTGCAGGCACTCTCCCATTATTAGTATGGCATTTGTGCTGAGAAGTGCTGGCACTCTCCCATTATTAGTATGGCATTTGTGCTGAGAAGTGCAGGCACTCTCCCATTATTAGTATGGCATTTGTGCTGAGAAGTGCAGGCACTCTCCCATTATTAGTATGGCATTTGTGCTGAGAAGTGCAGGCACTCTCCCATTATTAGTATGGCATTTGTGCTGAGAAGTGCAGGCACTCTCCCATTATTAGTATGGCATTTGTGCTGAGAAGTGCCGGCACTCTCCCATTATTAGTATGGCATTTGTGCTGAGAAGTGCCGGCACTCTCCCATTATTAGTATGGCATTTGTGCTGAGAAGTGCAAGCACTCTCCCATTATTAGTATGGCATTTGTGCTCAGAAGTGCAGACACTCTCCCATTATTAGTATGCATTTCAGCTGAGAAGTGCAGGCACTCTCCCTTTTAAATTAAAGAATGTGCAGGTATTCAGCGCCGTGAGTACCTGCTTATTTAAAGCCCTGGCTAAACTGAAGCTTCTTTAGGAGACCCCGAAGCTCACGCACTTTATTTTAAATCTTCCTAGAGCTCCGACATTGATTCGGAAATGACCCAAATGAAAGTCTCATCCAGGGTATGTTTCTTTCTGAGCCACATGCCATGGAATGGTCATCTGACTAGTCTTTTCTGTCCCTCCCGAGGCGCGCCTGGTCTTCTGTTTTAAGTCTGCTCGTACCTGAGGCAGAGTCCTTCCCTTGAGAGAACTACGTGTGTCTGGGGTTATGTCTAGCGCTTGCTTGACTCCATACGGCAACTTCAGAGTCAACATCCCGCACCCGTTGTGCTCCTGGAGATGGGATACTGGTGTGGTTGTACTTCCCCAGAGAGCGTCAGTATGCGGTCAGCATGGGTACACCTGCCCAGTGACCCCGATCCTCCCGTGTTTGCACGGGTGTTAATTGTGGGTATATATTTGTAGACCTGTTTATTGTGCGGATGTCTCTGTGCATGTGTGGCATACATACGTGGTAATTATATGTAGGCGCTCGTGTGTACAGCACGGATGTTACTTGTGTTGTGAGTAGTTATGTGTGAAGACTTATGTATTGTTTGAATGTGTATGTGCGGTACAGGCGTTATTTTTAACCCACATTTGAATAAATGTATTTAAACCTGTGTGTTGTGTAAGTAAACGTATACGTGCTATGTATGTATTCCACAAATGTGGTTTGTGAGCAAATATATGCCCAGAATTATGTATTTTGTGAATGTTTGTATGCATGTAGTGTACATGTGCTTTTTTGTGAGTACATATACGTTTAGACTCATGTTCTGTGAATGTGCATGTCTGTAGACTGCAAGGCTTTATTTGTGATTACATATATGTGAAAACCCGGGCATTGTGTGAATGTCCAAGCAGATGTGTGTGTTCTGCAGGTCTTATCGGCCATAGTTTAATTAAAAGAAGTAGGGACTAAAGCAAATCCATACACAAACTACACTTTAGATTCAGAGTTATAACAACCAAGATTTTGACAGTTGGCTCAACCCCAGTGCAAAGCAGTAAGTTTTGCCATTTTGCTTGATAGGTCGTCCACTAAGGTAGATTGAAGGTTAATGGAGCCGCATTCCTATTGGGAATAGATTGTGTAACTTGTGTGAAACTCTTTTAGGCCCCCTACCTCCCCTGATTATGACACCAGCGAGATCATGAACACCATCCACTCCGGTTCACCGCTAGACCCGTGCCCTCACCACATCTTCAACAAAGCCAGTACAGCCATCGCGCCCCATCTCCGGAAAATAATCAACATCTCCTTCGAGACAGCAACCTTCCCGGAAAGCTGGAAGCACGCCGAGATCACCGCCTTACTCAAGAAACCCAAGGCAGACCCCAAGGACCTCAAGAACTTCCGACCCATCTCTCTGCTCCCGTTCCCCGCGAAGGTCACCGAGAAAATCGTCAACAAACAACTGACACGCTACCTCGAGGAGAACAACATCCTGGACCCTTCCCAGTACGGCTTCCGCAGCAACCACAGCACCGAAACCGCCCTCATCACCACCACCGATGACATCAGGACCCTGCTAGACAACGGAGAAACAGCAGCCCTCATCCTCCTGGACCTATCAGCCGCCTTCGACACGGTCTGCCACCACACACTACGAACACGCCTTCACGACGCCGGGATCCAAGAGAAGGCCCTGGACTGGACCACATCCTTCCTTTCCGGCAGAACACAAAGCGTCCGCCTCGCCCCCTTCCGATCCAAGGCCACCAAGATCACCTGCGGCGTACCCCAAGGCTCCTCCCTCAGCCCAACGCTGTTCAACATCTACATGGCACCCCTCGCCCACGTCGCCCGACAGCACCACCTCAACATCATCTCCTACGCCGACGACACCCAGCTGATCCTCTCCCTCACCAAAGACCCTCACACCGCCAAAGCCCACCTCCACGAAGGAATGAAGGCCGTCGCCGAATGGATGAGGACCAGCCGCCTGAAGCTGAACTCGGACAAGACGGAGGTCCTCATCCTTGGTTCCAACCCTTCAGCCTGGGACGACTCCTGGTGGCCAACATCACTGGGAACAGCCCCGCCACCCACCGACCACGTACGCAAGCTAGGGGTCATCCTCGACCCCACCCTCTCCATGACTAAGCAGGTCAACGCCGTTTCCTCATCCTGCTTCAACATCCTCCGAATGCTCCGCAGGATCTTCAAGTGGATCCCCACCGAAACAAGAAAAACAGTCACCCAGGCCCTCGTCACCAGCAGGCTGGACTACGGAAACGCACTCTACGCAGGAACGACGGCTAAGCTCCTGAGACGGCTGCAACGCATCCAGAACGCCTCTGCATGTCTTATCCTCGACATCCCCCGACGCAGCCACATCACACCCCACCTGAGAGACCTGCACTGGCTCCCTGTCAACAAGAGGATAACCTTCAACCTCCTCACCCACGCACACAAAGCACTCCACAACTCCGGACCAGCCTACCTCAACAGACGACTCAGCTTCTACACCTCCACCCGCCAGCTCCGCTCGACCAGCCTCGCCCTCGCCACAGTCCCCGCATCCGGAAAACGACCGGCGGCGGCAGATCCTTCTCCCACCTCGCCGCCAAGACCTGGAACACCCTCCCCACCAACCTCCGACAGACCCAAGACCTACTGGCCTTCAGAAGACTCCTCAAGACCTGGCTCTTCGATCAGTAGCAGCACCACCCCCCTCTTCCCCCAGCGCCTTGAGACCCTCGCGGGTATGTAGTGCGCTTTATAAGTGACATGATTGATTGATTGATTGATGTACTCTTTATCTTCCTCGATTTATTTAGGCTTAAAAAAAAATATTTCTGCCCTTAAAAAGAAAAAAAACTTGCAACAAAACTATTTGTTACTGCAGTCAAAGAATGTTTCAGGGACCGCTGGAATCTTGTGGTTTATTCTTATGAACTATATGCTCCTTCTATTAAAAGTGATGAAATAAGAAAATGAGTTATTGACAAGCATAGTTGAGGTTTTGATCTATGAATTATGGACTTTACGTTTTATTTTATTGATTTGGTTTGTAAAATGCTTTTGACGTACCACTTAGTCGCTCTAGGTCTTCCAGACTTAAGTGGGCTTCTCATGTGAAATCCGCTGCTGATGTGAGCTTGTATACTCCAGAGATTGTTTTAGGTATCAGGCCTCGAAAAATCCTAAAACTGTTAAAAGGCCTGCAGGTCTAGTGACTTAAATAATCTACTAGACCTAATTATAATGCTCTTGACCCATAAACTGGTTTCAAATTATGTGTTCCTGGGCAAGTATTTTAAATCACTGAGCCACCATTTTCTTCCTTATCATTTGAGTGCACCTCCAAATATGTGTGGGGGTTGAGGGATGAAGTAGTTTGAATTGCTGTTAGTAAATGCAGGCTAGGGTAGAGTACGGAGAATTTAAAAATGGTGATAGAAAGGAAATAATAAGGATCATCTTTGAGTGAAGTTTCCAGTAGGCCCGTAGGAATTAGAACATAGCCAACTATTGACATATTCAAGGCATTTCAAAGAGACTATTTCTGCTATGGCTCTTTACAAATTTGTGGTGGGCATAGCACCAGCAGATTTGTGTCCCTCTCACAGCAGCTTTACAAAGGGCAAGTAGTCTGCAATTGCAGAAGAAATAGGATGGTAGCATTGGTGTCTGTTACTGCACAGTGCTGCAGAGGCAGCATCAATATGTTTTCATAGTTTTTTTTACACACTGAAGTGTGCTTTCTTTCTTAGAGGTACAAATGGTTGTTATAAATATTTCAGGACGCAAGTGCGAAAATGCGCTGCATCGTTAAATACTTAAAAGGTCCCAAAGGCGAGACCGATTGCATTGCAAATGCTTGTTGTACACTGTGTGTGGAGCGCCGCTATCTGTTTGTGTGTGTCTTGCTGGATTTGCACGTCTGTAAATCCTGCTATCCGTCGTATCTAAGAAGGATGCTCTGTGGGACTGCGTTCTGCGTTGCAGCTGATCTTTGTGTATGTTATGCCCCAAAAATTACCTTTGAGGTTCTCCAGTTGTAAACCTCTCACGACTTTTTCATAAATTCACCCGTTCCACGCTGTGCCTGGCTTGTATTCCTGATTCGGGTACAAACAGGAGTTTACGCCCTGTTTACGCTCAAAATGTAATTTGTTCCTAAACTATAATCAGGAACTAAGCATCTGCTATTTAATATTGTACTTTCCTTGACTACTAATACCCTTTTCGACCTCAAGTGAGAAATCTGTTATTCCTCAGTCCCTTAAAGCCTCACCTTGCTGCACCGATGTCTCAGTGCCTGCTAGTGGTTTTCTTAATACCTCACCTCGGTCACTGAGAAAAGTAGAAAGCCAGTGCAGAGGAGAGGGGTGGCTTACTAGAAGAACCCGTCACCCCTTATCAAGAAAGTAACATTATTTCTGATGCCTTTAGGTGGGGCTGTGAGATATGCAGAACTTCAGCTGGAGGGACATGTCAGTTGTCAGCCTTACTGCAGCCTATTGGTAGGATCTCAGCTTCTACAAGGGAGAGTTGAGCAAGTAGGACTTTTGTCAAGAATTGTGGCTGAGGTTTCATGGATAAACCACTGCTTATTTGGAAGTTGTAAGATGTCGGCTTGGTGATAAAGTAAGGGTCATGTTTTTAGGTGTCAGATGACGAGCCCATAAGAAGTTTCGATGAAGGAGAATACAGAGGCCTCCAACGCGTATTCTGTGTCTTTAGGACACATAGCTGAGTGAAAACATTTTTGGTCACTTGATGGACATAAGGTCCTATGGAAATGGCACTACCTATCAGAAGTTCAGAATTGGTTGCTTCAGTGACATAGGTAAAAATGTGAATTGCATGATGGTGGTTCCTTTTGATATACAGAGACGACCATTGAGCCGGTGTGTATCTCTAAATATGACAGATGGTAGTCCATCAGTATGGCGGATGTGAGGTCCTCTGCCTTCGTGATGGATGGAGTACCATCCGTTAAATTCTGAACCATACCCATAATAAAGTAGGAAACTATGGAAGCTTAATTAAACTGGTACATTCTTGCTCAAAGAATTTCATCTGCAAAATCATGATAAGGATCTTCCATAGATTCAGTCTAACGAAACAAGGATTGCAAAGTTTGATTTTTAGAAATTGTATAGACCTACTTCAGATGAGGAGTATCATAGAGACTAACAAGCACTCTGATTTACAGTCAGTGCCCCACATTCAGTTCTTGATCCAGAAGGCACCCTATGTTCCATATCATCTCCTTTCAATTTTTCCCCAAACAGGAATGATATATTTTATTTTTAGTATATGTTTCGCGAGGATGAGGTAAGCATAATCCACAGTGAAGTTGTTGACATGGTGGGGAGGGGCTTTGCCTTGCAGAAGTGCACAAAATGTGTCTGACATTTTAGTTACATTTCTGCATTTGGTGCCATGAGGCAGAAGAGGCGGGGAGGCAACAAGCATGTTACATGGCACATTACATTGTTGCACGGATTTTGCTGGTAAAGCAAAACTGTGTGTTAGTGCGACAGGACATTAGAATGGAGGGACTGAGTCTCTCTACAGTGTCAGTACCTGTCTGGCTTACTCAGGGTGCCTCAACTGAACTCCTAACCTTCCCAGAGTAACTGGTGATTTCGGCAACCTCGAAGATGACCCTCTGGTCCCCAAGGGAACCGTCAAAACAGACCCTCCCCTTTCGTTACTCACTTACTGACTCATGTATACCGATAGTAAACATAAGAAAGACACAAAGGAAGTTTACAATACATTTATTGAAACTATCGTAATGTATTATGAAGCAAATGTATGGCCATCATTAGGCAGATGCAACTAACTAAGGTAATAAGCATTACCAACAGACTGTATAGCACAAACATCCCAACCATGGTAAATTATATATCTGTCTAGGTCTGCAACTTACTATATGAGCACAGGGACAAATTTGGGATCGGCCTAGGAGTTTCGGTTGGTTTTTAATTCTTGCCTTATAACATAGGATAATCATGCGTGTGCACCGAGGGCTAGCCTGGGACATGGAATGTGAGGGATGGGCTCTGAGGTCTGGAGGGGCACGCCATGTTCATCTCGCTTTTGAATGTGACTAACATCCTTTTGGAAGACAGTGAAGGACTGACAGGGGTGGCAGCAGAAGTATTATAATGATGGGACAGGAAGAAGGCATGCAGGCATTTCCTGTTCAAAGTAGTCTTACATTGCCCTGCAACTGGGTCCCTTGCTTTAGCCATGAGGTACATGGATGTTGAATGTGCACATACATGACACACATGTAGTCAGATAATGTAAGCATATGTGTGGTGGCTTGACTATTGGCCTACTGGAATCCATTTGCTTTCTAGTATGCAAGCCATGCATAAAATGGAGGGTTAGAGGGTGCCTGCAGAGAGCAGATGTAGATTGCAGAGCTCTCAAAATGCATTACTGAGGCTTTTGTACTGTGCCTGACTCCAGGGTGGGAAGTGTTGGAGACACAGAGCCCTCTTTAAAATGTAGAGAAAGCCTCTGACCTCTTCTGCCTTACAATTCCATGGACATATACAGGTAATGCGGTAGTACAGTGGTCCACCCTCTCCCTCCCTTGTGCACTTGTTTTTGTTTTGGGTTCCCCTATACTGAGAAATTCTAATCCCACCCACCTTCCTGCTAACAGGTGAAAACAAAAGCTATGGCTGGGCCAGAACTGGGGAAATTTGCAAAAGGCAAGAACTGTCCAAAAGTGGTCCCAGAGCTGCACCCATTTGAATATACAAACTCATTTTGTAATCTTAGCATATGCATTGAGCAGAAACTACCACCAGATTACCAAGATTTCTCTACATGAGAATCAGGGGTCTCACACTACTGGAGACTAAGAATTTTTTAGTTTGAAAGGGGAACAGTTGATGACTACTAAATCCTCTTTACCTTGTTCGGTATCAATAATCTGAAAGATCTGCCAACCTGCCAAGAGAAGAGCTGCCTTGGGCCGGCCTGAAGGCAAGGACCTGAACAACTGCTAAGGAGGGGGCTACAGGCGCCCTTGCAAGAGAAAGAAAGTCCTACCTACAAATGTACAGGACTGCGAAGCGCTGAGGTAGGAAGAACTCAAAGGTGCTTGCTGCAGCCCCAAGGAAAGCACATAATCACTAGTCATCAGGTGAGGCCTTGAGGCCCTGGTGCCCCTGCTTGCCCAAGGAACGTGGTAAGAATATGGTGTGCAAAGATGAGACAATGTGGGAAGAATTGTTTTGGACAAGCAACTTTAATCGATTCAAGAGTGGAGGTTGAGACCAAAACAGAGGCAATCATCTGTATTCCCGGCAAGGGCACCTGCGGGGATTTGCACTCACAGAAGCAATTTTAGCAGCATCCACTGTCCCCAATCACTTTACCCATTCTATATCGTAACATTGCTCACATACTTATTGTGTGCAGTATCGTGTTGTAGAAGTAAAATGCCTTTTCTCTCACATGAAAGCACTGGCTGGGCAATGATTTATTTAATCGTTGTTTCATATTTTACTCAGTTCTTAGTCTCCAATCCCACACCCCTTCCCTGATTAAGCCTTAGACTCTTCAACTTCTTTACCCTGATGGGGAAATTCTCTGTGCTGAATTTTGGGCTTAAGAGTAAAGCGAAGGCCCAGAACACCAGTGGCAAAAGCCTCTGAATGTCACAGTTTGAACCAGTAACCCCTGAGTGCTCTGGGACTACTGAACAAGTCCCCACAAACAGTAAACTACAACCAGTACCACACCACTACCAACACAGCCACCACTAATAATACCAGTGCCAATGCCACCAACCACCAATACCACACCACAAAAACCACTGCTACTTATGCCACCAACAATTACTACAATAATATCAACAATACCACAAATACCACCATCAATACCACCATGACAAATATTGTCAATAAAACTGTTGCCTCCAAAACTTCCACCAATACCACCACAATTAATAAAACCATGAATACCACTAGTACCAATATCACGAGCACAGCCATAATGCCGACACCAACACCACACTACCTATACACATACCACCAGTAATACTGCCACCACCACGAGCAATGCCACACTACTAACACCACTACCACCCCCACCACCACCACCAGTACAAAGGATGGAAGTGTGCTGCATGCCTCTGCTGCTTGGAAGGCAAAGGACCTTCCCCATTTGTGAATATAGGAGTCGGCAGGAGAAAAGTGGAGCTAGATCGAATAGCTCGCTTGAAACAGTAACTAGAAAATAGTTCGCCCAGGACGGCAGGTTCCAGGTTGTGGAGAGGTCTAAACCAAAGGCAGGGACAATCAAGCGAATACATATACAGTGCTCTGTACAAGTGCAATTGTGAATAACAAAGGATGGCAGCACCAGGTACAGTGCCTTCACATAACCCAGCCTAGAGCCTACCACTTTTGGAGGATAAGGTAGTATGCGTTATCTGGTAAGAAAGGCAAGATCTGTCAAAGCATCATTAAATGACAAAAGCAGGAAGAGGTACATTTCTTCATCAAACACCAACGCAAGATGTTTTATGGACTTAACCAGAAGCAGGGATTTCCCTAAAACATCAGGCCACCTGTCGGCTGCCCAGGTGTTAGGGGAGCCACCTAGAACCAATACTTTTGTTTTATTCATGAGACACTTGTTAGTCATCCAGGTTGCAACAGTGCTGACCCCCAGATGAAAATTCGAGTGGACCTCACTGCTGTTGCCATCCAGTCTCAAAATTATTTGACTCTCAGCTTCAAGGTGCATGCAATCCAGATGATATTTTTTATCAATTCGGTAGCCCAATTTTAGAACGCAGTTCTTCTAATTGCACAATCATCAGCTAAACCAAGAGACCACATCTCCCTCACAAGAGTGAAGCGCTCTCCTTTTGTGGGACAGATGGGGGGGGGGGGGGTGAAAGATCCCTAAAAGGGCACGATTATAACTTATTTATTTGACTATAATGCAGCCTAATGAGGCATGCTGGGAGACTTGGTAAACAAATGCAGGCGCAATTAAGGCTTGCTGGGCTGGACCACGGTGGCGGGAGCACGGATAATCAGGCACATAACACGGGCGATGCTACACAGGTATCCATAGGCCTTCATCAATCTCGTGCCGGCAGAAGCAAGAAGAAGGTTTCACGTGACCGCTTGAAGCCAATTAGATGCGAGTTGCTCGCATTGGCGGCTGATTGGGCAGCAATGAAAGCTGGGCAGCCTGCAGGGAATAACCCGCTGATGACCTGACCTTGCGCCTCTCAACCCCTCACTGCCGGAAGACGCATTTCCTTGGTGTAGGCGGTGGTGCTGGAGAGGGTGAGAGCAGATGGCGCCCCTCACTTTGCAGCCTTTTAAAGGTGGTTATGGTTAAATGGCTGAAAAAGACTGTTCTGGGGCTCCGGAAGGAGAAGAGAGAACATCAGCCCCGGGTCAGGCTTAAAAGGGTTCCTTCCTTTGCCCAATAATAGCAATCACAAGTGATGCCTGTGCGCATTGAGAGGGTCTTGGTGGGCTTGGCGGGAAGTTGTCTTTAGTATCCCTCGCCTCACACACTGATCAAGCACGCGCAAGGAGGAGCAGCATCGCACGCGCTCAGCACAGAGCGCGTGGCAGCAGTGCAAGCTTCACTCACAGCGAAGAGGCAAATCACATGCAGGGGCAGCAGGGCACAAGTGCTCAAAAAAGAAGTGGGGGGACTAACCTACTTAATCAGTATGCAAGTGACATGACATCACAGCGCATGACATCACAGCGCGTGACATCACAGGAACTGGCATCACAAGAAGTGACATCAGATCTTAAGCCCTCACATATATGTTTAGCAGGTCTATCATGTGTACATTTGAGCGCATTTCGAGTAAACATGCAAACCCTCCTGATTTAGGCAGAAGATTCACACTTTTGTAGGCTACACATAAAACAATGTTACCTTTTATCAGCGTTAAGTTTTCTCTAGCCATAGTGCTTTAAAAGAAATAGTGATATTTAAATTATTACAACGCCTCCTCAGGGGTATAAGCGCTAAATAAATGCTATTTATTTTGTGCAAATGCTGGGAAACATCAACACATCTGAAGTTTCTACAGTGTGTGCATATCTCCTAAACAGAGCCTGAACAAAGTGAAAAGCTGCCTCTCTTTAGTATGTGTAAAGTGCTGACAAGGTGTGAGCCTTTGTTTCCCCTCTGCTGCATTTGCATCAGGTGTGAGGCTCCTGACTGCTCCCAGCCAGGAGACTCCAACAAAAGGAGCCCTGATGACCCCTCAGAGTGGGCCTTTGTTATGGGTCCAGCAGGAGTCTGAACTAAGAGAGCCCCGTCCCCGCCTGCACGTTGTTGCAGATAGAAAGCAGATAACGTGCAGGCGCTGCAGGATGTGTCCCGGTGTTTGTAAATTACACCGGGACGAATTCAGCATATTTTACAGAGGGGCCACACTTCTTGGCAGGGTGGACGGCGTCCACCCTGTGAAAAAAGTGGGGGGACGCCGTCCACCCGCGTGTACCCCCGACTCGTGCCCTATGGGGCAGTGCAACTATCCTCGCACCACAGGCCATACACAGCACTGCCTGTGTCCTGAAACTTGTTATATGTGCAGTTCAGTCATGAACAGAACAGGTTCCCACAATTGCTAGGCAGGTGTGTCACAGGCAAGCAGCTGAGCAAACTTCTCTCGCACACAGATGACGTAGATGTAGGAGTGCGAAGACCAGGTATGTAATTGGGGCCTATGCTGCGCACTGTACAAACGCACACACAGTCTGGGGGTACTTCCAGCCGAAGGTCACGTGCGACCTCAAACTCATTTATTTATACCCTCGGACCGTGCCCGGTGACGAGGGGTGATGCATGGATCCATTTTAGTGTATCGGCCGGGTGGCATCTACATCCCTCCTTTCTTTTAGAATTAACAGAGCAAGCAGGAAACAAAGGAAGAAAGAGGGAAAGGGAGGGAGAGAAAGAACAAAGTAAACGTCGCAGATTAGTGGCATGCTTGGAAAGAGTCACTATCCTGGGTTTGTGGGTGCCACAGCCCATTAGCATGCAAAGTCCTTCAGCCTTTGACTAGGCGCTGGGTTGGGTCGGAGCAGATATCGTTGACTTCGGGTGGGCCTTCCCTGTGGGTCGCCAGCAGCGCCTTTAGGATATTCACCCCGCGCCTCAGGCGCTACCAGATCGGCGGGGCAGGTTCCTGACTCGTGTGGGCCGGGCGGTGTCGCCAAAGGCACAGGGTCTGGATTGACTTCCAGGTGGATTCCCGCTGGCATGTTCTCCAGTTCTTTGCTCTCTGGGGGTGAGTGGTCAACGGTTGGCGTACCCCGTGCTTCTTTAAACCATGATACGTTTCTCACCACTGTGTGCCTGCCTCGTTGTGCCCTGACCATAGTGCCGTTTATTCGGGTGACAGTCCACACCTCGGGCTCGTAGGGCGTGCAAAACTTCCAACCTGGGTGACGATCCTTTATGACCACCTTGAACCCCACTGCGCACTGTCGGAGCTTTGGCTCCTCGGCTCACGGTCGCCTTCTTATTGGTCATCTTCCGCTTATGCTGGGCTCTTTCGACATCCAAACCTGGAGGTGCCCACTCTGGGTCCTCTGGAATCAGGTCTCGCGGTGACCGCCTGAGCAGGAGCGAGGCCGGAGCGCACCCGGTTGTCGAGTGAGGTGTTTGCCAGTATGCAAGCAGGAATTGGTGTAGGCACGCCTCGGGGTCTTGGTGTTGTTCCACACCGATTCGGAGAGCTCTATTCAGTGTCCTCACAAACCACTCCACCTAGCCGTTGGCCTGAGGCCACTGCGGTGTGATTCGGCAGTGTCGGATGGCTTTCCGCTCCAGGAAATCGTGGAAGTCTTGGCCCTGGAACGGGGGCCCGTTGTCGGACTTCACTTGATCAGGCAGTCCGAACATGGCAAATGTTTTCTCCAGGGCTAGCTGGACATGGGTGAACGCCGTGGGCGGCACCAGCTCGACTACTGGGAACTTCGAGAAGGAGTCCATGACGACCATGGTGTGCCGCCCATCTGGGAAGCTCCCAAAGTCGATGCTGATTTTCTTCCATGGTGTGCGACACGGTTCGTCGGTGATTACGGGAGCGGGGTCACCTCTGGTGATGGTACACGGGTGGCAGCACCTGACTTCCTCCTCTACCATGTCGGGGAACCACACCTTCGCCCGTAGTCTGGCCTTGGTTTTGGCGGTGCCTTGATGTGCGAGCCCGACCAGGCGCTGGCACAGTTCTTTCGAAACAACAATCCGTTGCCCCCGTAATATCAGATTGGACCCACCGACACTGAGTTCGTGTCGTACCCTCCAGAGTTGACGTCGGGAGTTCTGTTCTTCGGCGGTGAGTAGGGAGATTCCATCGAGGAAACAATGCCATTGTCCCCTTTCCAGAGTCTCTTTTACCCTTCTCAAGGTGTCATCTTTGTCCGTGGCGTCCCGAAGATCTTCCTTCGTCACGGCCACGGGGCATGCGTTGTCTTCCACCATGTTTACGAAGGCCTCAGTGTTGGTGGCTTCGTCCTGTGCCCGCTCACTGTTCTCCACCATGGGGTGCCTTGACAGAAAATCGGCGGGGTTGTCCACCCTGGGTCTGTACAGCAGTTGGAACGAGTAGGCCTGCAGCTGGATCGCCCACCTCTCGATTCGTGGTTGTGCTAGACGTGAGGATCCGCTGAACAGCGGCGGGAGGGGTTTGTAGTCGGTTACCACCCGAAAAGGGTGGCCGCACAGGTACAAATGGAAGTGCTGGCACGCCCATCTTATGGCCAATGCCTCCCGCTCTATCTGAGCATATCTGGCTTCCGTCGGGGATAGCGCTCGGCTGGCGTATGCCACAGGGGCACAGACTCCTTTGGTGTCCTCTTGCAGAAGGACTGCCCCGAGCCCGACCAGGCTGGCGTCAACCACCAGTTCCGTCTTCTTCTTGGGGTGGAAGTATGCCATGGTTGTTTGATCCAGGAGGGCTTTCTTGATGTTTTGAAACGCCGACTCTTCTCGGGTCGTCCACTCCCATGGTGTGCCTGTCTTTGTCAGCTGTCGGAGTGGCTCCGATATGGTGGCGAGATTCGGGATAAACTTCCCGCAATATGTCGCCAACCGGATGTAGCTCCGTATTTCCGTGGGGTTTTGCGGGACAGGGGCGCTCCTGATGGCTTCAGCCTTGCGTGGGTCAACGCGGAGTCCGTCTCTTGAGAAGACATACCTGAAAAAGTCTATCAACCCTTGGTAGAATGTGCACTTCTTCTTGTGGAGCGTTAGCCCGCAGTCTGACAGCCTCTGCAGGGTCGCCCTCAGCCGGACATGATGTTCCTCCAGGCTCTGGGAATATATCAGGATGTCGTCACACAAATTGATCACTCCGACCAGGCCTGAGAGGGCTTCCTTGATGGTGTTCTGAAACACCTCTGCGGCGGAGGACACACCGAAGCTGAGCCTGGTATACCGTCAGAGTCCGACATGCGTGGAGAAAGTAGTGATGTACCTACTTTCTGGCGCCAACTCCAACTGGTGGTATCCGGAGTTCAGATCTAATTTTGAGAACCACTGTGCCCCGTTCTGGTCCGCGACGATGTCGTCCATCGTCGGGGTTAGGTGTCGTTCCCGCCGGATGGCCTGATTGGGGAGCCTCATGTCGACACACAGTCGAATGGTGCCAGGTTTCTTCGGCTTTGGTGCCATGACCAACGGGGACACTCACGGGGTGGGCCCAGACACCTTCTCTATGACCCCTAAGTCTTCGAGGTTCTGCAGTTCTTTTTCCACCAAGGGGCAGAGGTGAAAAGTGATACAACGGTGCCAGAGTGCTCTCGGCTGGACTGCGTTGTCAATATGCAGCCTCACTTGGCATCCTCGAAGCTTGCCTAAACCTTGGAATAGCTGAGGAAACTCACTCAGTATGTCCTCCGCATGGGTGTCGTGAACCTGCTTGGCAAAGAATACCAGCTCCAGGTCTTCTGCGGTGTGGCACCCCAGCAGCGTCCCTTTCTTCCCGTCCGTCACATGGAATTTGGTTCTTACTGAATGTTCCGAGCTCGTGACTTTGATCTCCATCATCACGCGGAGAGGCAACGATTCCGTGCCTCCGTAGGTGTAAATTTTGGTGGAGCTGGGTGCCAGGCGTGGTCTGGGTGACAGCCGCTCGTACTGGTCTGAGTCCATCACGTTTAGCAATGCGCCCGTGTCTATCAGGGTGTGGACAGAGGTCCCATTGACTGTGATGTCGCACATTGGGGGTGGGCGCCTCTTGCGTCCTGGCCGTCCAGCGAACAAGATGACAAAGGTGTCGTCGTCATCTTCGTAGTAAGCAGTGGCGCCGTGTCCTGGTGGTTCATCGGGGTTGTTGTGTTCCTCAAGCATGAGGTGACGAAGGGTCGTTGGGCGCCCTCTTGAAGCGCCTCCTCGAGATCGCCCTCCACTGCTGCGGCAGACGCTGGCATAGTGATTGGCCTTGCCGCACTTTGAACAGGTTTATCCTTTCGCTGGGCACCTGTCTTGTTCTCTGTGGTCAAACCCGCAGTGCACCCACTTGCCACTTGGCCGGCTAAAATGGTCGATGGTGGACCCTATGGCAATGACAAAACGCTTAGTGATTAACTGCAAATCTGCCATTGATACTTGCCTAAGTGAACTGGCTTCTCATGATAGGATTGTAGCATCTTATATTGAAATATCCAATGAGTTCAGGAAATTATTGTCAGCCCAACACCGTAACAAAGCTAAAGATATGGGCTGGTTCAATACAAGGTGTACACGAGCGTACTCCAACTTGAAGCTTGAATTATACAGGCAGCCAAGAATTTTGAATAATGTCAGGAAGGCAAGATT